>VZRU01017414.1:313887-340024 GCA_013398155.1 Pedionomus torquatus
GGAAGTTTAGTGATGGGACATGGGGTAATGGTTTTAAATTGGAAGAGGGGAGATTTAGATTGGATATTAGGAAGAAATTCTTTCCTGTGAGGGTGGTGAGGCACTGGAGCAGGTTGCCCAGAGAAGTTGTGGATGCCCCATTCCTGGAAGTGTTTATGTCCAGGCTGGATGGGGCTTTGAGCAACCTGGTATAGTGGGAGGTGTCGCTGTCTGTGGCAGGGGGATTGGAATGAGATGATCTTTAAAGTCCCTTCCAACTCTAACCATTCTATGATCCTATGATTTGAGTGCTTTAATTATTATTTGTTCATGTAAGCCTGTGGTTTCTAGAACTGCATTTTTATTAAAATTCTTTGATTAAACAGATGAGTTGATAAGAAAAATATTCTTTATAGCTGTCTGAAGTATGGTACAATATATTGAACCTTTTCCTGCTTCAGTTTTCATTCCTGCTTTCTCTCCTTCCCACAGCCAAGTGGATTTAGAAAGAATCAATAGGGCCATAAATATGTTTTGGAGCAGTGTCTCTTATGCAGTAAATTGTAGCAACTATAGCTGGAAGAGGGATAGAATGGAGTTTCTTAGTAGCTTTTGCAGAAGACAGTTTTAATTTTTTAATTGTTAGTTACAGACTTTTTAGCTCCCTATTTAACATCAGTAGCTAAAAAAAAATCAATCAGAAGCCAAGTGCTCACTCTCTCTGTGGCTGATGATGTACAAGCTGTATCTGAACAAAGATGTGCAATTCCCTTTGCATTGCTGTAATCAGGGTTTGCCTGAAATGGGGGGCAAGGCAGGCCATGTTAAGAGAGGATTTGGAGTGGATGGTGAGCATGACTCCAGCTTTGTGCCCTTGTAATTATACTGTGAAGTAATAAGGAGGGATAGTCTCAAGAGCAGATGTTTAAGAGTATATTGTCACCAGAGGAATCAAAGGCTGAATGGGATTTTTCTGACGTGAGGGGGAAGTCTTTGAAATCAGCCCTGGACACTGGTCTCCAGGCTGCTCTGCACTGGACTGCTTTGCCAACACAGTTTGCTAACAGCGTAGAAAGATGTTGTGCCATGCAACTAGGGCTCATAATTTGAGTTCAGATTTATTAGCAAATAATTTGTTTTGTCAGAGTAGCCAGTTTTATACAGAGGATGGGGGAATCTGTGCCTGCATTATCAGCCTCATTTACTTCACAGTGTTTGGCTGAGTTGGTTTAATTTGGATATCGCTATGCCAAAACGAGGGTTTTATGAAGTAATCCTCATTTTTATCAAACACAAATGCTAAATCAGATTCATCGTCATTTAGGATACTTTTAATAGAGACAATTAAAACTGTTTTCTAACTTTATTTCTTGTGCAGACCCTGGGCAGAAGCTGGCTCCGCCAGACAGTGCCCGCTCTCTTGGATGGCACAAAGGTCTTGAATGCTTCCCTGATTTCATAGCATCATTTTGAGAATCAAGGCTGTTGCAGAGTCTGCAGGCTAGACTCATCAGGTCAGGGGTTGTGTTTCAAAACCAGGATGGGACTTTGGTCCTTAGTGGGATATCTCATTGGACTGATGTAGTAAAAATAACAGTCCATGTTGGAAATTGGTAGGTAATGAGAAATCAGGTCAGATTTGGTAAGTGTACAGGTATAATAAAGTAACATAGTAATGTCAGACCACCATTCCTAGTGAGCAAACATACCATATGGCCCATTATTTACTTTCTCCTCCTAAAATTTATAGGTGAACATTCACCAAACAGGAGCAAAGAGTCTTCGTTTTGCTGTGAATGCTTGTCTGCTATTTCACTTGGTGTAACAAGTTCCAGATGAACAGGCAAAATTACTTTCACTCCCATGTGTTTTTTTAGATGCAACCAAGTTTTAACACTTACATTGTCATAAGAAAATGCTGACCATTTATCACATCCAAGAGTGTCCCCTTTAAAAGGCAGTAAACACCTAAAGCAGGCTGTGAGCCCATTTCTTAGCACTGGGCATCCCGTTACTCCTTAACACAAAAGTAATCAAAGGGTCGAAACCACAGTGGCTTCTATTCACTGCAGTGTTCCTGCAGTGGGGGACTGGAGTAACTGCTGAAATCATTACTGCTGTTTCAGTGTACAAACAGAGTCTTTCTGGGATTAATGTCTTTCCTTGGAAACAAATTGGACATGGATTTACTCACTTGGTTGGTAGTCCTTTTAATTTTACTCATGTGAGGAACTGTTCTTGGCAGGAGTGTAGTAGTCTATGCTTGTGGCCTGGAGGAATTTATTACACTTTATCTGTAGAGCTATCTGCCTTTTTTTTGCTTTCTCTCCTATTTCCAGTGGAAGCTGCCTTGTTTGTCACAGGTCATCCCACATCACTGCAGCTCACTGGGGAAATGGCAGTACTTGGGTATGGATGTTGGATTTTTCTCTCCTTGTTTTGTGGCATAGCTGATGTTACTTTGCTTTGTTTGAAGGCAGGGGTTAAGAGGAAAGGATGAATAAGGCTATGACTGCATGTGATGTAAGTGTACCGTGGCTCTTTAAGTGTTAATACTCTTCCTGGAGCGGTGTTGGAGTGCTTCAAAGTGGAGCAAAGGGAAAGTGGAAGCAAAGTGGAGCAAAGGGGAACACAGGAAAGACCAAGGTCAAAATGCCAGTAGCTGCTCCAGCAGCTTTTGGCAGCCTCATCAAAAGTGAAACACTGAACAGATCTTGAAAATACTGTGCCTAGGTGGTAGAAGATGCTGAAAGTTGCTGGAGCAACAATAGGATATTTGCTTCCATGTTGTCATTTCGATTTCATTTTTGCTGATGAAGAGAAGCCATAGGGAGTCTCTGAGTTGTATTTCCAAAGCTTTTACTGGCACAGAATATTTTTTGGAAAAAAAAAAAAAAAAAAAAGGCTGGATGTGATTTAGAGACACCAATGAAGAAGTCTCAAGATGTGAGTCTCTGCATTACAGAGTTGAGAACAGATTTCACCAGAGTTAATGCAAGTGAGTTGCATGATGTTCAAAGAGGAAACAAACCAAGGAGTTTGCTTTGGTAGACAAATCAGTTATGTAAAAGACAGTACTGTGGGGGTACATGCTCCAGCTTAGTTAGAAATGGCCTGCGTAAACCAGGCCAGTCCACTGGGCTCTTGGTGCACAAGGTGGGATGCATGAAGGCTGCAATTATGTGTGCTTGAGTGGAAAGGAAGGGAAGAAAAATGGTAATATCCTGAGCTGAAAGAGGTGGCCCTAAAATGTTTTAGCCTATTCTCTTTTTTTGTTGTTTTTTATTTGTTTGGGGATTTTTTTGTTTGTTTGTTTGTTTGTCCTTCCATGCCTACCTTCATTTGCAATTAACTAAAGTTGTGGGTTTAAATTTGTGTAATTTATTCCTGCCTGGAGACATGTGTTGGTGTGTTTATGTGCCTTATTCAGTTTTATCATAACTCATTTAGGAGCAGGTAGAAACTAAACTGATTCTGTCTCTCTTAAGCAGGGGTTTGTATCAGCTTAAGTAAATTTAATTATGTCAAACACTACTGCATTCCTCAGACTCCCAAAAGGGTGTCTGCTTGAGCATACAGGTGTACAGAAGGTTCATATGTGTGTGTGCTGAGAGCATGTGCTACCATGTGCAAGCAAACAGCTTTTTAAATATCAACATGCGTATCTGTCTGGGCATTTGTAAGTTACCAAATACTTCAGTATTGTGTCAAATGGAGAGATATAAGTCCCCCTATAAATTTAGCTTGCTGCTTTGGCTGCTTTGGTGACAGAGTAGTAAACAATATCTATGCAGAGTGCGATTTTCTAGTTTAGGAACAGAGCCACTTAGATTGGAACTCGGCGTTTTAGTGAGAAATGTCTAAAACGTTTACATAACCTATTTACATATGAATACAAACATTACAAGCTTTATATTAATAGTCCTTGTTATTGCTCATTACTATGCATAGAAAAAGAGATCAGCATTTCTGGTAGCATCTACAGAATTATAAATATGTGATAGAGTAATTACTGATTTGGAAATCCAAATTATATTAAAATGATTGTTGCATCTGTGTCTCCAAAAACCTCTCCATTTGTCAATTCTAATCTTTTATTGCTTAGGCAAAAAACATGAGTATTATGTCTGTTTACACAGTTTTTTACAAATCCCAACCACACACCCCTAACCCCACCACCTTCCCTGCCTTGAATTTAAGAAGAAAGTGGAGGAAGGAAAGGTTTGATATCACTGTATCTGAGATTGGTCTACAGCAGTTTCTCTCACCTTTTCTTTACCCTGCACCCTCAAAAATATGAAAATCAGTGGTAGCTTTTGCAGATTTATATGAAGCAGCCAAGAGTTGCCAGGAAGATTATGCTGGGGCTGATGAGATTTTGTTCTGATTGCAAAAATTGCCAAGGAAGTTCCATCCAATAAACATCCATTCAGTGCTCATCCTTTACTGTTTTTACTGCAGACTGGCTTGAGTCAAATGGTTGTGAAGCTCCTGCAAGCCAGGGAAGCATTTGATGTGCTCCATGGTACGAGTGAGTGAAACTCAAGCTTTACTGTAATGACTGTGATGTGAAGTAGAAAGCAGGGACATGTTCAGATGCCCTTCATTGCAACGGTGCTTTACTTCCAGAAGAGACCCTGTAGGTCTCAGCAGGTTTGGGTAGCAGATTTCACATGTCAGTACATAGTAACAAAAGTAATATTTATTTGTTTTTATTATGTGGCTCTCAAAAGACTTTGCAGGGAGGTCAGTACAATGCTTCCTGTTTTGCAGAAGAGCAGAGATGCTCCCCCCTGGAGGTCGCTCTGCCTCACAGTGGAAATCACAGTAGAGTCCTCTTTGCCACTCCCTGTGTGGTCTTCTGGAAGCTAGAAGACACTGCCTGAGGGAATTTATTCATGGCTTGCTCAACTGTAGTTATTTGTAGCAGCATCTGCTCCCAGGTTTTTGAGTCCTGGACCAAAGTTCTAATCAGGGGAAACATATGGGACATGATTTGCCTGGAAATAATGTGCTCGCTAGATACAGTGGGTGCTCCTGTCCTGAGTCCTCTGACAAGCTGAGTGAGGATTGAGACTGTCCTGCTGACCTTTAAGAAGGTCTTTGAGAATAGGTCCATGTTTTTGACCTTGCCTGATAATGGGGAGTGAACACTTCTTCTGAAAGTAGTATATTTTCTCTGGCACACATTCCCCAGTTTTAGCTGAGCCACCCGCAATTCCCTTCTTGGCTTTAATTACAGAACTGCCTCTACTTTTCATCTCTCTTTACACCTTCTGTTTACACCACACAGGGACTTAAAGGCCTGTATGTGCATAGTAACAGTTCTGCGAGATGAAATGCTGCTGTATAAATAAAGCAAGGGAGGTTTGAGTAAAATCCCACATAGTTTTACTGCATGAGCAGTGAAAGATTGGAAATGACAAATGAGTTGACAACTGGTGTGCAGTGCATCAATAGCATTATTTATTTACTCAGTCATGTTGGAGTAAGTGAGATGAGGCTCTTGCTGGCTTTTTGAGAGATTCATCAGAGTATTTGTAAAGGCAGAGGCCGCCGATCAAGCCCATGCCTCTGGCACTAGAAGGTAGGTAGCTGTTAGCTGGAAAACTGAAATATCTCTTTCCCAACCTGTGTGGTTGCAGGGGGTGGCAGATAAGGTTAGGCTGGTTGGGACAGAGGGAATTTCCTAGTCGCCAATATTTTAGGGTTTGCCGCTCAGTCTGTTTGCACTAAGCTGTTTCTCAGTGCTGTCCATATGCATGTACTGGCTAATTCAGTATAGTGAGGGGCACTGGCTATTTATACACAATCCTTCAAAAAGCCTAGAGTGAGATGAATACTGTTAAAGGCACTGATGGCATAAGGAAAAGCCTCATCTTCTCAACATTTGGAAAAGAAATGACTTTCCATGGATACACTGAGAAGAATGAAGGATTTGTATGCCACCTGTGACTTAACAAGCTAGTCTCGTTTACACTAAGAAAGAAAATAAAAATCTGACATTATTTTAGACATTACCTTTAGAGTTAGCAGTAGTGAGTATATGGAGATCTTTTTTAACCCTGAAGTTGAGCTGAGTTGTCCTCATTCCTGACTGCTACTTCTCCAGCACCTGGGATACCATTCACCACTGCTCCTCATTACAGCCACGCTGCAAAATGGACTACAAAAGTATTGCAGGATTTCAGGTCACCACAATTTTAATAGCATTACGTGGAACTGAATGTATCATTTTTTTCATTGCTGTTCTTGTTAATACATTAATTGGTTGAATATTCACCAAGCTGGATAGAAGCAGAGCCTGCCTGATACTTTATTCTAGTGGTCCAACATACACTATAAAACTAGGATGCCATTTTCAGCCCCTACCAAAATGCTTCCTTGATTACTGAGGAAAAATGGAGCCAATTGTAAAGAGATGAGGTTGGACATCACCACTATAGGGTTGTTCTGCTAGAGGATAGGAACTAATTGTTTACAGCCATCCATGGAACTAAATCCAGCTGTTTCAGATCCTGAACAAAATCTGCAATGCTGAGCTACTGCAGAGGGCAGGAACAGAGTAGGTGCAAGGGACAAGACATCACCAGACCAGTATGCTTGGAACTAGTGGTCCTGATGTGGTGCAGGACCTTGTAATTTTTAAGCCTGGGAGTTGTTATGGTGTTGTTAACTTCTCCTTGGTTGCCCCTGGAGAGTGTGGCTGTCGCCTCTGCACCCATGTCTTCATCTTCTTGAGAGAGTAGGAAGCTTTATAAATACAAATATTAACAGGGCACATGTGGAATTAGATGTGACAAAAAGTCTAGTAGCAGCTTCATTGACACAAGCAACCAACACAGAGTTCAGTAGGACCAAAGGACAGTTGGTAAGTTACCTTTTGACTGGGAAACATGACAGGAGCTGGTGTGTGTTCAGAAGTCATTTTCTGGCCATAGTGCTAGTGCTGAAGAACTTCCCAACCATGGCCTCTGCTTGGTAAGGGACCCTTTTTGGGTTTTGTCCCTCATTGAGAAGAAATTTTCCCTTTACCTCTCCAAAGCTTCCAGGGTTTCTGAACATCTGCAACCAGTTCAGTGAAAGTCCAGAGGGTCTGGGCAGCTGGTGAGTGGTTTTGTCCAGTTGATGCAGTTCAAATGCATTTCATTACTTGTGCAAGGCTAGGGTCACCTTTTTTTATCCAAAAGTGGATCTTCTGGTAAATCAGAGCAGAAAAGCTCTTTGTTTGGTGTCAGGGGAAGAGGAGGGCAAGATGAGCATTTTACAGAGGAGGGTCATGAGGATGTAGTGTTTGACTGATCATCCTGTAGAGAAGTTGGGTGTAGTTTCAATGGATGAGTGTAGCTGAGTGTGGATCTGATGTATGGGGTGGTCCTTTTTATTAACAAGGTTTTAAAATCTTATTACTCGAGGGAGGTTGATATGAAGTGGTGAAACTTTTTGTTTATTTTCTTAATAGGGGAGTATTCTTGATTTTACACTCCCACTATCCAGACCCCACTAATGGTCAGTGGTGCCTCTAAATGACTTGTTCACCCACTGAATTCACTGGCATGTGCATCAGACCTGTGAGGAGGAGCAACTGTATGGGCAGCAGTATGTTGGGTTTCTTTCAAGGAATAGGTTGCTTTTTTGCTTCTTGCAGTGAAGAGAATAACTGATGTTTTCCTTCTGGCAGGGTTGAAGTATTCATGACCTAGGTCATGATGTGGGTTGGAGTAGACCATTCTGCCCAAGTACAGTAGGTTTTATAAGGTAACAGGCCAGGTATCAGCCACGGTCCTCTCCATCCTGGTGGTAGCGAGCAGAGTGAGCTAGCCCAACTTGAGAAGAATTAAAGATATAAAGAAATAAAAATATCCTGTATCTTCTTATGCCTCAAATGCAATTGGGAGGAATGTGGTAGCAGTAGCCACACTCTCTTGGGAAACCCTGATGCCAAATTTGAAAGCTTGACGAGGCTATAGCAGCATAGCTCTGTGTTATAAAATGGAGGATTTTATTTGCTTTTATTAAGTAACGGAAGCTTAATTGAGTTTCTCCTGAATGTAATAAAGCAATACAACTGAATGTAGGTCAGTACCAAGTAATTGTGTCACTGCTTTAGCAGCTGTTTAACTGATGCTCAACTGTTAGTAAGAATGCTGAGAATTTTAAGTTTTTTATTTTCCTCTTTTTCTTTAAAGGGGCTAAGTGGCCTGTTTCACAGGGGACTGTGAGGTTAGCCTTGGCCATTTGAAACTAATTAATCAATGGCAAGGCCCTCTGAGTACTGGCTGTGGAATGCTCTTTAATTGCTCACTTGTGCAGTCATTTGTTTTGTTTAACCTGTCATGGATTAAACTCTGTTATAAAGGTCCTTACTTCTGTCCGTGGAACAGCCATGCAGCAGCAGGCTCTCTGATCAATTCCCGACCGCCCCCTGCCCCAGAATGTGGCAGGGAGAAAGGGAAGGATGATTCTCCCTACTCCCACTTGCCACAATGCCTGGACCTGCTGGCATTTTCACAGGTCTCCCCCATTACTGTCAGTGAGTTTTCCAGGGCTACGCTCTTGGCAAAGGGAGTATCATTAGTTAATATAGCCCAAGAATTCTCCAGATATCTCCCTCACTTGCTTTCATTAAATGTGAAACTTTAGAGACACAAACTTTAATGATTTTCTCTGCATGTGTGTAATACTGGATGCTCCATTGGGACCCCTCTGGCATCCCACGTCTCCAAACAGCTGTCATGCAGCTCAGATTCTTTTCCAAACTGCCAGTCTCCAAAAATATTTCCTCTTGAGTATGGAATTTCGCCCCTGAGTCAGAGGGTCTGCACAAAGCGATGTCAGGATTCGGTGACAAGCTCAAGGCTGTGAAAACATTAGAGCCAGAAATAAGATCATTTATAGCAGCTGTGGGGAGGCAGGACTGTGGATTTCCAGGCTACAACTTGACTCTGTTTTTGCTTCCGGTCCCGGTTAATTGTTTTGAGACAGTGTGTTTCTTGTAATGCTTGCCATTAACATTCAAAAGAAAGCTAGGTCATTTTAAGATGTTTCAAAAAGGGATGTTTAAATTTATCTTCTTATTTATTAGATCCACTGCACCAAAGCACCCGGGGGTTTTAGAAAAGTAAGTAATAAAAGGGAGAGAACAAATGTGAAACTGTAGAAATTATTTATGGAGACATCGGATTAATTTATCCTGCATCTTTACCCATTCATCCATCTCCCTGGACTTCAGCTAGTATGTCTAAGCAGTGTCAGACATGTTTTAAAATTGACTTACCAGAGACATGCTCCATGCTCTGGAATGTGGATTTCCCAGTTTCTGCCTCACTTGAGGTTCCGTGCAATCCCAGGCAGATGTATTTTTTTTCTGCAGAGCTATGCCGTTTGGATTACCAAAGTGGTTAGGCACTCTCTGACACAGCCTGGTGCCTGAAAAATGCTTAATAGACAGCAGCTTCACTGCTCTCCATGAGAACCAAGGAGTCCCAGGCCGTGCTTAAACAGCTGGGACTTTTTTGTAGCTCCTCCAAGAAGAGCCATGCTCTTTGGAAAACTTTAGCTCTGGTGAGAGGAAGAGCTTTTCTGTAAAACTTGGGCTTTGAGTTTAGCTTCCTCAAAGAAAGCTTTCTTATGTACAGTGAGCTTCATTCTGTGAGTACAGCATTATATAGGTTCTATAGTGTGAAACAGTCAATCCTCCACTAACAAAGTCTTTTCTGCATCTTCACAAAGAAGACAAGAGGTTTTGCAGAAGCCCTGTTGCTCTCTTTCTACACTTGTTGAGCCATAGATGTTCAAAGGCTGTTTTGCTATCTGACTTTTTTCTCAGGATAGTCTTTATTGCCAAATCTGTATGTGTTTTAACTATGTATTTTAAAGACAGATAAGGTGCATATTGTGGTTTAACCCCAGCCAGCAACTAGGACCACAAAGCCACTTGTTCACTCCCCTCAGTTGTATTGAGGGAGAGAATTGGAAAAGTAAAAGGGAGAAAACTCATGAGTTGAGACAAAAAGAGTTTAATAAGTAATGCAAAAGCTGCAGAGGCAAGCAAAGCAAAACAAGGAATTCATTCACTGCTTCCCATCTGCAGGCAGGTGTTCAGTCATCCCCAGGAAGCAGGGCTCCATCATTGGCTTACTTGGGAAGACAAATGCCATAACTCTGAACACCCCTTCTTCCTTCTTCTTCCCCCTGCTATATATACTCACTATGGTTTCATATGGTATAGAATATTCCTTTGGTCAGCTGGGGCCAGCTGTCCCAACTGTGTCTCCTCCCAATTTTTTGTGCAGTCCCAGCCTGCTTGTGGGCAGGGCAGTCTGAGCAGCAGAAAAGGCCTTGACTGCTTAGCAGCAATGAGAGACATCAGTACACTATCAAAACCTCTCTCATACCAAATCCAAAATATAGCCCTATACCATAAGCTAGCAAGAAAGTTAACTCCATCCCAGCTGCAGCCATAACAGTATGTAATGAGCAAGTAGTGTTCCTTTCTGGATGGTGACCAGATAGGGCTGGGCAGGAGAAGAGCTGGTGGGCATATATAACTGAAAATAGAGATAGCTAGATAGGATAGATAGATGAATATATAGATAGGGAGGTAGACATACAGACAGATGCATATGCTAAAAACTGTGCCAGGAAAGACAAGTGAGGAGGGAATGTGGTGGTGGACGGGCAGGAATGTGATCTCTGACTTCCCCCAGCTTAGTGCTGAGCACAGCATGAGAAAGCCTTGCTGAAGGTGCTGGGCAGATGTTCTCAAAAATACATCCTTCCATCCTCTCCCATGTTGATGCGTGCAGCCACAGAAAGTTCAGAATTATGTTTAGACATTTTGAGGAGCTTGGCAGTTCCATGACAGAAACAATGGCAGTTTCAAGTAACGTGTCTAAGGTTAGGCTGCTTTTTTAACCTGCTGTGTTTTTTTTTCTTTGCCATTTGCTTCCTTATATGCTTTGGCTGAGCAACACTGGGCTGGGATGCATATGAAAGTTTTGTGGCACTGTGCTTTCTCTTGAGCTTAGAAGCCAAGTGCAAACTGCTTTTATTCAAACTTTAGGCTGAAGATCAAAGAGGCAGAGTTGGCTACATTGGAATACATTTTTTTTTTTAAAAAGGCCCTTTTGAATATCAAAAACATACGTAGTTCATTTCAAGATTATGTTTTTAGAAAGTGAGGTTTGTTTCTGATTATTATTTGTACTGCTTTAATGCCTGAGATACAGATGAGGGCCAAAACTCCTTTGCACAAGGTGCTGGATAAAACTGGGTGTCATTAACAGATGTTGTATTAATAGTATATGACCCTGGCAGGCTTTTTTTAACTAATATTATCTTTTTGTCTAAACATAGTGCTAAAGGCATAACCTGTCACATGCTGATCTTACTTCTCACTTGTTTGGCAAGCTACCCCCCTGCCAGGGGATGTGGGGTGATTGGTTCCTTAACTAAAATATATGTATCTTTACTTAAAAGTCACCTCAATATTGTGCCATTGGCGAGAGTGATGAAGAGAGAGGTTGCTCTGGGTTTTTGAACCAGTGCTACACGGATGCCCTCAGTTCACTCCCGAGTTCATCAGGGCATTGCCTAGCTTTGCCCTCGTGTGTTGTTTGGTCATATTAATTTTGTTGCATTCAGTTATTCAATTATTATGTCAAATTTGAGATGGAGTGCAGTACAAATTATTTTGGTCCAAACCTTTTCTTTAACCCTATTCACAGAGGTGAAAGACTGATATATTAAACCTGCCAACCCATGAATATGGATTACTTTAGCCCATTTAGAGACAATGGTCTCTAATTTCAGTTTTTCCTTTTGCAGGAATCAGTCTATGGCTGGGAGGGTGGTATTGGGTGGTGATGGTAGCATTGTGGTTATTACAGGCTGTGTAATTCTTTGTACTTCAAGAAAACATGACAGTTAACGAAGAGGGATGCAGCAGAAGTAATACCAGATTTTCCTTCAGCAACAGGACAGAATATGTTGATTTTTTTGGTTTTGTTTTGGTTGGTTTTGTTTGGTGGGTTGTTTTTTTTTTTTTTTATGTTTAAAAAATTTCTAAATATTTGATTCAGGTTTGCTTTTTGATCAGCCAGTGCTGAGCAGCAGGTTTGTACCTTACAGTCCCTACAGGGCTGCAGCACCTTGATGTCTTGCACAGACCATCTCCCTGTGCTGTGGAGTTAGTGAATAGGTAGGTAATGGTAGACTGGGGGTCGGAAAATGCTTCAGAGTTGCTGTAGGGAATATAATCCTTTGTCACTTGCTCTGGCTATCCCAGCTCTGGGTGACTGCACTGAAGAAGAAAAAAGGCCTTAAACACTCACTGATTTGGTTAAAATGGCATTGAAGACAAAGTAATGTGGAGTGCCAGCTGAAATTCAGCCTAGACCTCCTTTAATTTGACCTCCTAACCCAAATTAAAAGCCACATTGTTTTCTGTTCACAGCTATTTTAACTAGTGTTTACTTTGGCTAAAACTGATGAACCTTTTATTGGTTGGTTTGTTTTGGGTGTTTACTCTTCTCTCCAGATATCCTGTCAGTGTTTTTTAAAGTGGATTTTTATTAGGGTGCTACAGAAGTTTATGGGTTTGGAAGAAGTAGAGTACCTGTAAAAGGGCAGATGTCGTTCTTTAAAAGATGAGCTTTACAGCCTTAAGGCTTGCCTGTTTTGGTATTCAGCCTTACAGACCAGTATCCAATAAAATATGTTAGACTTGTTAAACCTGCCTTGTTTGTGTCCTCAGCTCCTTGCAGCTGGAGCCATACTGTGACAGCTTTAGATGTTTGGAGAAGATCTGTTTTCCGTGCTGACCCTAACCTTGTGTCCAGATATACCCAATGGCTTGGATATATTGTTGTCTTGTCATTCTTGCAGTAACAATGGGAGTTTTTTCCACCAGGCTTGTATTATTTGGGTTCCCAGTTGCCACAGGAATGCTGTACCCAGGCACATTAGCACAAGACAGGTTTTCCTGCTGGGGTACACATTCATTGCCTTTGGGAATTTAATCTCCCCTCCTCACTGTGTTAATGACAAAGAGATGGGACAGAAACAAATTCATGAAAACTGTAAAATATAAGAGGCATTACATGATGAAGCACAAAGGAAAAAGCTCTTTTTCCTTAGAGGACCCTCATTTGGAGGGTTGTGACAAGCCAGGGCAACCCCAGTGGTGCATCCTGCCCCAGCCCTCAGCTTCCTGGTCTAGGGAGTCCCTGGTAGCAAAGCAGATGCATCATGTGAAAGGGAGCCCCAAACTACCATAAAGTTTCATAACTCTTGTGAATTTGCTGCTAAATGGTTCTTGTTAAATTTTAAGGGCCTTATCACTGAGTTGAAACAGTGTAATTGCTTCTTCCTTTTTTCCTATGGAAAACTGCTATTTAAATTATTTCCAGGACCTAGTTTCCATCTTGCTCCCAGGTTCTCCATAGATAGTCTCAAGGTAGTGACCTTTACAGCTCAGGTTCAGTTTGGCTTTGCAGGATTTTTCTGCTGTTTGGCTGGCTGGGATTTTGGTGTGGGTTTGGTGGTTTGTTTTTCTTTGATTTTGCTTTGATCAGTATAAAATAATAATCAGAGGAATAAAATGGGTTGAGGCTATGGAGAAAGGACTCTTTATTTTTCATCAAACATCATAAGATTTTACAATAAACCTAGCAGTTTAAATGTATCTTGTTGGCATATCTCCACAAAAGCACTTGGTGAGGCTGCAATTAGAGTGCTCTGCCTCTCCTTGTTTGATCACATAAGCAGCAGCCTCTGTCAGCTCTAGCACCTGGATAGATAATTAAAACCTGTCAATAAAACAACAAAATGTGCAGTGTGTAGTGGAACTCGTCTGTGCTAGCATTAAGCACTGCAGATAATTATATTGTAGCAGAGGTTAGAAAGCCAGCTTCTCTGTGCTCTGAAAGATCAATAAACAGGCCCCTTCATAATGAAGAAAATATTAGAGAAACTGGATTTTCATCTCCCTGTCATTAGATCCTTTGCTTTTAAGGTTTTGCAGAAGCAAAAAAAAAAGATTCTGTTCAGGAATTCTTTGTTTCTAGAAGCTAAACAGGCAGAGGATTTAGCTTCGCTTTTGTGCAGCATGTTCATGAAAGCAAATGTGGTGAACCAGAGGCTTTTCTTAGGTGATGTGGTTCTGTTGTCCCCTCTATACTCTCTGCTGCCTCCCTTCTCTGCTTGCCTTTTTTTTTTTTTTTTTTTNCCCGTTATTTACAAGCTATCACATTAACTCCACCTATAAGTGAAATTACTCTTTGCTTCCTCTTTCTCCAGAGCATTTTTTTTTTTTTTTTTCTCTTGGCCCTTCCTAAAGGGTTGATTTGGAAATATCACAATGAAAGGGGAAAACCCACTTCTGGCTGACTTACTTGCTGTGATAGCCTCTTTCTTAAAGCAGTCATCCAGAGAGGAGATTTTTGTATTTCAGAGAAGGAAAAGGATATTTTGCAGTGTTGCATGAAGGGTAATGAATTAAGTCTGTCTCTTAGTGTAAAACCATTAGAAAAGTGATACAGACCTTGAGAATGAGGCTTAGATATTGATGTCTTGGTTATATTAGTGTACCTAGGCGCATGATGGCTGCCTTGCCTTGGCAGAAAAAAAAATGAAGTGTATGTAAAGTACGTATTTCAGGTGAGGGGGGAGGGAAAGAGCATCTTTGTTTTTTGGCAACCAGTGCTCATAAATGCAGCTGAGCCAGTTTGGTTAGCATATGTAGGCATTAAGATTCCATTGCTATAGGTTGCTATAAGTAGAGGGTAGCACCGTCTATCAGCAGGGTTTATTAGCAGCAGTAATGGATGGAAAGCCTTAGCACTTTCTATACAAACCCAAGTTCATGTAGCCTGACATTTTCCGATTTTCAGTGTATTTAAGAGCCTAGACCTAGATTCTGAGGGTCTGATTGCCAATTCAGAGGAAGCTGGTAGCTTTGCCATATGTAGTGGATCCTAGTATGTCATGTTCACAGGAGCTTCCAGCCATGGTGTCACAGAAGGTGTTGCTCTGCCTCAGAAGGGCTTGTTTCCAGAGGATAAGGGCCAAGAGGAAGAGCGTGTGTTGGGGGTGAAAAGGATGTTTGACCCTTTAGGCTTGTTGTGGACCTGTGCATAAATTCCTGGTTGCTCCTCTTCTGGCATCCCCATTATGAGCAGTGCCTGCCACCATCGTTTTGGTACGCATTTTTCTTGTCTGGGGCAAATGATCCCCACTTGGATGGTAAGCAGGAAGACTAAAAGAGTATTGCACCTGCAATGATTAATGCTGAAAGGTTTTTCTTGGGATTGATCTTTTATTTTGTGCTGCCATCACATTTTTGTTCTGGCAAACGCATTGCCCCAGACATGTCTAGCCTGATGCTGTTGACATATCTGTGTTATTAAAGCAGGCTGGAAAGGCTTAAAATAAACATCACCTGCCAAATTATTTTTTTTTCTTTTCTTTCCCTTTTGGTAAATATATCAACAGTGTCAGGACTGGAAAAAATCAAAGATGTCAGAGCAGGAATAAGCAGCTGTTCATGTCTTAAAGTGTTTCTGCCTCACTGTGACTAGATGACCTTGTCACTTAAAAATCATAAAAATGTTGCCAGAGAGAAAGAATGGAAATTTACTGAATGGAAAGGAAGTTTTGGTGTTGGGCTTTTTTCATCTGAACTGCAAGTTGCAAGCAGAGTTGAGCCCTGCAGCTGGTCCTGAACTCAAAAGCTTCCTTCAGTCCCACTGCTATAAATGCAGAACAAATGCCACATGAATTATTACTGTTTCCCATTAAAACTCCTGAAAGTCACTTTCCACTGGAACCTGGGAGAAGTTCTGTAAAAATAATCCATGTTTTTGTTACAGTGTAAGTGTAACACTGGACTGACATCTAGTATAAATATATTTCCATGTCTGAAAGACAAAACAAGTATCTTAATAAGTGGTAATAAATGTAGCTGGAAAGAAGTCATAAAGAACACCTTTTGTTGTTGTTTGTGGTTGGTTGGTTGGTTAGTTTTTTTTGTTGTGATTGGGATAATTTTTCCCAGGAGGTAATTTTTCCTCTAAAACATATATGTGAAAAACATGAACTTCTGTTTATGAGATGCTGGGCGCTTAAAGACTGCTGAATATCTCAGACTGATTTTTGGGAGAGTTTGGGGTATTCTGTTCTCCTGAATACACAGGAATGTGCTGATTCTCTCAAGTCAGGGTGAAAACACAGATCTCAAGCTATGCTTTAGTTTCTGGTCTCTTGTTTGGTCTTGGTAGGCATCTGCACCTTGGTAAAGTGGATGTGAGATACAAGCCTTTTCATTGAGCATACTTTGCACCAACTCAAGCATTTACAGAGGAACCCATTGCCAGCACGTCACGTTTTCCATATCTTGTAAAATGGAAAATGCAGCAGACTTTTTCCCTTGCTAGCCAGAGTGCTGTGGCAATATTGTGAGTTATTTCTGGTTAGCTGTGTGGACACTGTTGGTCCAGACAAAGTGTCCATGAATCCCACCAGCAATTACCATAATTGGAGGTGGCTCAAGAGGCGCAGGACCTCTGAGAAGTAAGCTCTGTCTTCACGTGCCCAGTTTGCACTTAACAGAAAGAGAGGAATGATTGCAAGTATCCAAAATAAAACAAACCAACCCTGAGCAAGAGGATGGCTTTAAATTCCTTGTCAACTGCCTGATAAATGGCAATAAGGAGAACTCAAACCACCAGTGGCTCATTTAATTCTTCCCTGTCTCCAGAACGTTTGCCTTAAAATGTTGTACAACTAATAAAATGGAAACTGCTTTTTAATGGGCATAAAATTGTCTAACTGGTCCACCAAATTTACGGATGCCACCCATAGTTCTATTGTTCACTTGGTGTCTGAGCATATAGAGAATGAGAAAATACCATGAAAGGCCAGGGATTGCTTAGGAAAGTTGCAGCATGAGGGCAACACAGGGGAAAGAGAAGTAGTTTCATTTGAAGGAGGTCATGAATTAGTGCTGGAAATGAGACACTTGTCAAAAGGTGTTAATTAGAGATATAGAAGGGTGTAAAAAAGATGACTGTAGATTTCTGGAGTACAGTTATGCTAGAGCCAGTGATGCAAAAGGGTCCTGCCCTGTTGGAGGGGAATCTAGCAAGATGCAGACTTGCTGTTTCTAGTGTAAAGCTAAGGGACCTGGGTAGCATTTCTGCAATTGCCCTGCAGAAGAGACAAATTTATACTTGAGCTGATGTGGTGCTTTCTCGCTGGGAATTGTAACTCCAGTAGTTAGTAAAGGTCTTCCTTCAAGAAAGAAGGAAAAAAAAGCAAAGAAAACAAAAGTAGGAAAAAAAAAAACCCAGACTCAACTCTAAAAAAACCCAAACAAAACCAAAATAAAAACAATGGATGCTTATTGTATTGACTGGAATTGTCAGTACCCAGCTTTGAGTCTCACAACTTGCAGGAGTTTGGAGTGAATAGTGCCAAGAAATCCCAAGATTCAATGTATAATCCTCTGATTTACAAAGATGAGCTTATGGGCTGGTTTGCTGAAATAATGCATGATTGGAGTGATGCATGATTACCTGGATCTCAAGGCTAGAGATGCATCTTCTTTTACACATCTCCTTTTCTGGGTCACTTCTTGTGTATTACTTAATGTCGCCCAGGCATGGTTTGGAAAGAAAGATAACAACACTGAAGGGACCAAGAAATTGTTGTGAAAGTTGGAAAAAAGTATGATCAAAAGAACAAAAAGCAGAGCTTTAATGATGACTATTTTTTACTTCTTTCTCCCCTTAAAATGTTCATAGTGTGATATTTGACTTTAATAGTTGGCTGAACGTGTATTAGGTTTTTCCTAAGATTTCTAGTCCAAATTGTCCTCATCCCTTAAGTGGGCTGGAACAAGAATCTGCTTGTTCAACCCCGAGGGTGATAAAAGGAAACTTGAAATGTGAAATGCCAGACAGTTTTACTACCCATATGAAATGACTGTGAAAAGGAGGGGAGGTTGAGTTTTTCTGGGTTTGATGGGGTTTTTTGGTAACAGCCCCCTTTTTTTGCAAATTGTGTGAGGTACTGACATTGCATAGTATTTGAGCTTTTATTTGGGAGTTTTTAATTTGGTTTTCTGTTGCTTCCCCCCACACCGAGGGTGGCAATGACAACTTGATCTCATCCTCTTTTGAAGTGTATGTGCTCGGTAGGCTCAGTACTTTGCCATCACCTGATCCAGGGATGTGCAAGTGGACTTCGGGACTTGTTAGAGTTGGAGGGAAAAGCCCATACCAGCACCCTGCATTCCCCACTCAACGCCTTGTATCATGGTGGTTTTACTGCCTTTGGTGATATCCCAGAAAGCAGCATGCATGTGGGGAGGTTAAAGCTGGAGTTCACAGCTTCTGCCTTCCAGACCAAGTTTTGAAATACTGTTTAAGAATCTGGAGCTTTCTAGGTTGCATGTTTTCACTTCTGCTTTCTCTGTCCAAGTTCTTGCATAAAAAAAAAGAAGAAATGGCCACAAGGAAGTGCTTGGCCATTCAAATCCAATGCTTCCTTAAAAACAGACAAAAAGAGAGCAGATGCAGATGAACCCTAAATGTGTCTGTTCATCCTTCCACTTCCAGTTCCTCATAATTTCAGATTGGGATTTGTGATTTTGAAAGATCTCTTTGATCCATTGCTCTTATTCTATGTAATGTGGCCAGGGCTGTCTCTACAGCCAGTGAGACAATTGATTGAGTCCAGTGCAATTGCTTTTAGAAAGGCACATTGAGCCTACTAAAGGATTTCTGTTGAAAGTGAAGTATTTGATGATGATCAAAAGCCTCTCCTGGAAGACTGCCCACTCACACGATCCAAGCTACCTGTGATATCCCAGCCAAGCCACCTGTCTGTGAGTAGCAAGGATGAGGACAACAAAGTTTCCCCTTTTGTTATTAAAAATGGTTTTTTGTATATATGATAAAACTAGTCACTTGCTGTGATAACAGTCATCTTTCAACTAGAAAACATGAAAATGTCCCAGCCCTCTGGTTTATCTGTTATCCAGCAAAACAGCCTGATGAGCAAGCCTATTGGCTCTTATTAATCTTTCAATAAAATTAAAGAAATTATGGAGCTTAAGGCAGTCACTAATGAATCAATTTTAATTTATGGTCTCGAATAAAATCCTCATTAAGGCTGACAAACTATAGCCTCAGGTAAACATGAAGCATTTTCAGTGCAGTGCTAAATGAGTTCAGCACTGGATGTCACAGCTTCTGCCAGGAGAGTGGGAGGTTTGGGGTCACATCAGAGGAGGTAGCATCTCAGAGAAAGTAAATGGTATTGCCCTTAGAAGGTCTCTTTTGGGTGTGAAGAAGCATAGAAATCAAAGACTATTTCCCTCTTGCATATTTTTTTTCTTTTTTTCCTTTAAACAAACATAGGATTTTTCTGCATATAACTACTGTTTGCTAAGTGGTTTTGCATCCCCAAAATACACAGAAGTTGTACATGGAGGTGCTTGTACCATGAAAGCACAAGGAAATGTGGATTTCCACCCATACACAATTCAGCCACCCATAGACATGACTCATATGTGCCACAGGGAAAGCGCCTCGTAGGACCTAACTGCATGTGTGTGCTCTTGACCTGAAAGGTAGTCCCTGTAGTGGGCAGAGTCCCTTCATTCTCTGTGTGATTGTACAGCAAGATCTTCAGTAAGAACAACATTTACTTTTGGAAAAAATACCTCATCTCAGGAGATGCATCTGTGCTGGGCAGAACAATTGAATAAAACTTAGCCATTTATAACTAATGCAAATGTGTTGGCTGTGTATGAAAAACTACTATTTTGGTTTTTAAACAGATTATTTGGTGATTTATTTATTTTTTCCACTCAAGTGTTGCTGTTTCTAGTCTTTGCTTTGCATTGAACAGCATTATTGAAGATGCATACTTTTGTGGGAACACTTTATAAATAATTTGTAAAATATATCTATTATGCCTGCTATAAAATAAACAATGATTATTTTTGCCACAAATAATGTTGTTTTAGTCTTTGCATTTTGTTTGGTAGGGATCCTGGCACTTGAAGGTTAGTTGAGATCACTTTGGAGTTTGGGTTTCAAGAATCAGGGGACTACATACCTGTAATTTTATTTAAAAAAAAATAAATCTTCCACTTAATTTGATTTTAAAGAAGTGGTGCTGTAAGGACTGCTTGAAGGGGAAGGAGTTATGCCAACATGCCTCTTCTCTTTTGGAAATAAGCTGACAAACACAGGGATGTTTACCATCAGCTTTTGTACACGCACTGGCAAGATCCCCCAGCTGATGCTGAAGTTCTGTTGTACCATCACTCCTATTGATACAGGAAGGGGCACTCAACCTCTTGACCTGTACTTCTGTCTGAACTGTTTTCTGACTCTTTTTTCTTGCTTTTCAGATGCAGTAATCGGACCCAATGTGCAGTTGTTGCTGGCCCTGATGTGTTTCCAGACCCTTGCCCTGGGACATACAAGTACCTGGAAGTGCAGTATGAATGTGTCCCTTACAGTATGTATATTGATATATTTGTGTTTGTTTCCTTAATAGAGATCTGATTTATTGTGGAGACTGGGCCAGCCTTGAGCTTGTCTCTTGTTGCCCAAGGGCAACTAAATGCTCAGTGACAAACCATGTGTGTCATATGAGACTGAGCTGATAACATAAAAAATTGTCCTCAGTTCCAGGTTTGTGCTTAGGTTAAAAATATCCTAATAGTGCCCCATGTTTTCCTTGTACAGTGTAACAGTGACATATCACCTTTTATAAAGCACTTGGGAAGCCCTGTTAGTGAAAGCAGAGCAGAAGAATGAAGCACTTTTGCTAGTTTATAGCTTCATTTTCCAGAGTTGTATGCTTGTAATTGTATAGCAGTGTGCTTTGACCAACCTATGTCCATGTAATTGGTGACATTTGATAAGTGCCTTAAAAACATTATTGTATTGCCAAGGAGGTAGAGAAAGCCAATGTTTTGGGAAATGTGATGTTTGATGGTAGAAAATACTGACTTGTAAGCTTCCAAAGTTATGAAAGCAAATCAGAGGCAAGCTATTTAGCTTGAATTTTTGAGGGTAGAAAGACAGTCATCTGGGATTACAGCAGCATGTGCGGAATAGGAAATGTCAGAACTACAAGAAGTTAAAGTGTACCTCAGAATTTTCTTTATGTAGAAAGCAAATTTGTTACACACAGTTACAGTCCTGCTGTCAAAAATGGCATACCTCAAAAAAGAAATAAAACCAAGTATACTAAGAGTGCATTTTTCATTAGCAGTCGTAAAGGACTGAGCAGTGAATAGCAGCACTATTTCTAGCATTTCAGTTTGAGTAGTCCAAAGCTCATAGCACGCCTCTCAAAATAATAAAGGAAGTATGTGAATGAATGCTTTTGAGCTGCAGAGTTGTACTGAGAGAGCATCAAGAGACTTCAGTTTGGTGAAACCCAGAATTTGACGTGAGAACTGAGGGCATCTTCCTCATTGCCTCAAGCATGGGCTTGCAGGAGAGCAAAGTGAGAGAAATGACAGGCGCGCTGTCCAGAGGGAAAGCAAGAATTTACAATCCCTAGAATGATCTCTGTCCCTTGTGCAGGAGGTGGCCTCCTGCCTGCCTCTGCAGGTTGTGTGGGGTTTTGCTTGTTGCATCCCTGCAAGGTGAGGGATGCTAAGACCACTTCTCTGAGCAAAGGGGATCCTCTCCACTGAGGGACTCTGTGTCTCTGCTGCTGAGAGGTTTGGCATGTCCGTATTGGATTTTTCTAACCAAAACGGTGAAACATCTAAGTATAGTGATAGAATATGCTTTATGGAAGAAGCTATTAAAACCATGTGGAAAGACTGACATCAGGGGCTTAAGGTCTGCCCTAGAGAGCACATACCAAATTACCAGTTTGGAGTTTTTCTACTCTAAGAGAGATCTTTTCATTTTCCAAATGACACTGTGTAGGGAGAGTGAGGGGAGATCAATTTCTATTTATCATAGCAGGTTGTATTTCCTTGTGGTTTGTGATTTACATGAGGTATGCTGTTCCCTGCTGAAACTGGGTTGGTAAAGCAATAGTCATTACCTGGTACCCCTCCATAGCCTTTGTAGCATATGAAACAAAGAGGTGCCTTGTGAGAAAGGTAATATGTGAATATTATGCCCTGAAGTGTTAATCGGCCCTGTGTACAAGATGTAAAATAACTCTTGTGAGAGATTGCTTGGTACCAAATGTACTTAGGGATTGAGTATGTTTTAATGGTCTGAATGCAGGGAGGAAAACAACAACAAGCCACACTGCCCTTGCAATTAAGTTAGTAGCTTTGATGGATGTTTCCTCTGTATGTTTATGAATGAAATGTAGTGCCTCTGCAACTAGAGTTATGGGGAAGGAAACAAAAGGAACGTTGTAAAATAAGATTACATCTCTGGAGTTTTTTGTTCTGCATTGACTAGGAAATTTTGGGTCAAATGTTCATCCCTTGTTATTTAGTGTAGCACTAGTGAAGTTGGTTATGTCCAGGCAAACCGTGTCCCTTCATCTGAAGATGTGGAGTGGGAAACTTAGGGCTCCTTTTTATTCTTCTCCTACCTCAGTCTCTGCCTGGCTTTGTTACTACCTCCTTCTTCCCTCCAAAAGTGGTTAGCTCAATTTTGCAAATGTGCCTTTGCTGTGCCCCAGGGAGTGCCCCACTAGTGAAAGCCATACAAACAGTGGGGAAGGTATCAGCCCTGGACAAGGGGGTTAGCAAGGGTGTAACTGGACCAAAGCTGTTCCTGGTAGATGACATCTGTTTCCCCTCGATGCCCCTGGTGATGCCTCTGCTACTTGCTGTGAGTCAGTTGGCCCCCTTGGGTTCTTGTCATGGGGCCCACGTGCTTCAGCCCCTCTAGCCAAGCCTGGACTGTTGTGAAAGTCCCTACAGGCACTGCTCACTGTAGGTGGGGAAACATCTCCTTAGCCACTGACTCATTGGCTTCACGCACCAAGACCTTGGTGAATGGTGGTGTGTCTCACTTATGGCCGTTTCCTAAGGAAACACAGCAGTTGCATAACAAAGGAAGTAATATTTCAGCATCCACTTGTACTTGTGTGCAATTCCAGCTTGCTTCATCTGCTTGGATGGACTGGTCCTTTCAGTTTCAAATTATTCTTCATTGACAGAGTGGCAGTTTACCCAAACAGTGGCTTAGCAGCAGAAGGGAGCATGTGTGCATTTCAGGAGAACAGTGTTCAGGAGTCATCTTTAACAGATGTTGTTAGGACTGACCTTAGGTGCTTATGCTTAATATAGTGCTAATGTATACACGCCCTAAGAGAAAAATTATGGAAGATTTAAAACTCCATTGGATTGCCTGCTCCTCTTGTGATTGTTTTTGTTTGTTTTTTTTTTAAACTCTTCCACCACTAACTCATCATTTTCAAGAGGAAAGCAACCCCCTTTCCTCTCAGGAGGGGAAAAAAATCCCCCTTCTAACTTCAGTAGCTCATATTTTTTAAAATGTCTTTATATTACTCTCCACATTGCATTCCTGTGTGTTCACTAGAGATATCCCTGAAAACAAGAGTTGCATGAGGGTGCAGTTACTCTTGACATGTGGGGCAGACAACAGTTGATTACACAGACAACCCAGTCCTCTTCTCCTTTTCCTGATCCTGTAGTTAGTTTATGTGATCGCAGATGCTATCTACAAAAATAATACAAGGACCTCTGAACTTTTTATATTGCCCTCTGACAATGAAAAGCAAGTGAAAAGCAAGCAATTTCAACATGTGAAAAGATAGCAGACCTAATTTTTTAACAGCGGGCTTCAACAGCATCAGTTGTCCATTTTTTCTGGTATCAGAAAAAGTCACCAAATTAATTTTGTCTTTCTCCTTGGTATATGGTGTTTCTTTCTCTAAAATCTGCTTTAAATAGTACCCCTTTTTGTCCAAAATACTGAATTTACTATTCTAGTTTTCTTAAATTGAATTTTCTTTTAATCATTACTGACCAAGAGAGCTTTTCTGTGGTTTTAAATATATACAACTGCAGACCTGCAGCTTGCTGTTGCCAGAGCTCTGGACACAGGGCACGTTGCAGAGAGATGTCTGAAACTGCATTTAGGCTGTGTTCTGCTGTTCTCCCCTCACTTTGGGAGGGTGCCTTTGCTCCAGTTCTTGTTTGCTATTTCCTAGCACAACCCTTTTCTCTACCTGTCTCCATTTATGGAGCAGGGTTAAATGGTTAATGGGAAGAGCAGTACTGAAGGTGGTTTTATGAAGCTAGATCAGCACTCTCATTTCAGAAACACTTCATCATCTTCTTCTGGTGCTTGTACAGTCCTGTTGTCATGGTACTGGTACAATGTAATTTTTCTTATTTCACCTTTGGAAAATGGGACTTCCCATTCTACTCGTGAGCCAGAACAGAAAGCAGATGATTGATTTATTCAGTGCTGTACACAAGACTGGTGACAAGTAAGAAACTCCGGTTTTGCAAGACCAGTGGCAATGGGAGAGCTGCTGAGCTAGTTGTCATGGTAAGCAGCCAAATTTTCTATTGAAATCTGATAAATCCAAACCAACATGTTGATTTTCTCTATGCAAATACAGCCTTTGTATGCACGTTACTCTTTCCAGCTCAAATTATTCATGCTTTAATAGTCCTGTGTGTATTTCTGAGATGGATGAAGAGAAAGAACAACCGAGTCAGGGCTGACAAGACTCCTTTTCTTTGCTGTCTCAAGCACATATGCTCTGTTGGCCACAGAAGCAGCACTGCCCTTTGTGGTTGACACCCCAAGTGAGAACAGGGGGAGCAACTATCTCCCACTGGCTTTAAAATCTAGGAATTGTCTGGATTTATATTTTATTTCATTTTTGAGAAAGGTGAGAGTTGAAAGTGCAGAGATATTTTGGAGTGGTTTTTTCTGTTCACTTCCCCTAGAGACAACCAGTCAGGCTCCGAAGGATCCAATGTGACATTGAAAAGATAATTTAGCTAGCTGAGTCAAATTTACTTTCAGTTTATCTGGAGCTCTCAGTTCCTTTGGATTCTGGGCTTTGGAGTTCACAGAATAACTTGTGCACTGTTGTCCTTCAGAAACAGGCTGGTTTTTAGTAGAGGCTTGGAAAATTTAAGATATAGAGCAGGACAAAGTGGAAAAAAGATGGGGGCTCAACGAGGACAAGTCAATTGCTGCATTGATGGAAAGGATGACAGCAGCAGGAGGTAATGAGACAGGTAGCTTGAGCATGGCATACACCATTGTGATGATAACTTGCCTCACACCCATGTGATGAGTCTTCTAATAGCTTTTAATATTAGGGAGATCTATTGAAAGGGCTGTTTCCTGAAAGGAGAAAAGCTTTGTGATTTGTGAGAAAGGACAAATCATCCTTCCTTTCTGTTCTTCTGAGTAAATGGACTAATAAATGTTAGAAAGGCACCAAATATCTTTGAAGTTTACAGATATTTTCCTGCATCTTTAATGCTAACAAGGGAGAGGAAAGCAATGCTTGAGCAGGGTTCATCTTTTCTTAAGAGTTTTTAAACATGGAATGTGAAGTCACATTTCCCAGTTGCTGTACTGATGGAAGGAGAGGTCATTTCTTTGCTAGAAATATTCCTTTTATTGCTGACAGAAGAGTAGATGGGCTCACATACCAATAAAAGTGAAGGGGTGGCAAGTGTGATGTGAGAACAGAATTCAATAAAGTTTTATTGTCTTGCAAGTGGACTGAAGTGCATTTAAAAACATTAAATGAAGGCTCCCAGTATCTGTTCAGCAGGACCTTAGGGCCCATGAATAGATGGATAATTGAATAATAACATTTTCAAGATAATACAAGCAATAGAAAGCAAACTGTTTTTTTCATTGCTCCAAGATTACTGGTGGAAAGGGAAAGAGGAAAGAGAATCTAGGAGAAAATTGCAATCTGAGAACTATTTAATGAGACCACTTTTCCCAAGAATATGGTTCTTAATTATTTCTGGAATGATGTAAGAACATTATGTGCCCTCCGGGCTTTCCTTGTGTGTGTTTTCTTGCCACCTTCCCTATCAGTTGAGAGGCAGTGTTTGCCCACTGAGAGCAGTGCTGTGTTTTGTTAAACAAATGGAGTTGCAGCTTCTTCAGTTTTATTTCGCTCTGGGTTTTTTGGTGTT
>VZRU01017414.1:340065-417320 GCA_013398155.1 Pedionomus torquatus
TTTTTACTTTTCCTACAAGAACATGGTCCCCTGGGGCCCACTGGTGAAAATGTCAAGCGTTTCTAAGGGATTAACTTTGGTCAGTAATGAGTGAATTCTCCCTTGAAGCCAGGCTTCCTTTGCATTATTTAGTTAAATAAATGGTTTGTGTGCATGGGCTAGGAACAATAATTAAAATAAAAAAGCAACAAACCAAAAAAATACCCACCACACTTAACTACCCATTATGATTATTTCAGAGCAAAGTATCTTTACCTTATATCCAGCTGACAAACTGGCTTTCTTAAAAGGTGTACAATTTCCTGGGCGTTGTGGTCGAGAAACTCCCTTTTTGTAACAACTGAAAGGCCCAGCCTTGCTTGTTGGCTCTTTATCCTTGGACTATAGAACTGATTATACCTCTGTACCACTGTACTGGTGAAGCCACACCTCAAATACTGTGTTCAGTTTTGGACCCCTCACTACAGAAGGGACATTGAAGTGCTGGAGCACAGAGAAGGGCAATGAAGCCAATGACAGGTTTAGAACGCAAGTCTTATGAGAAGCCCCTGAGGGACCTGGGGTTGTTCAGTTTGGAGAAAAGAAGGCTGAGGGGACACCTTGTTGTTCTCTACAACCACCTGAAAGAAGGTTGTAGCAAGGTTGGGGTTGGTCTCTTCTCCCAAGTAATAAGAGATAGGGCAACAGGAAATAGCCTTAAGTTGCAGCAGGGGAAATTTAGATGGGGTATTCTGAAAATTTTCTTCACCAAAAGGGTTGTCAAGCATTGGAACAGGCTTTCCAGGGAAGTGGTTGAGTCACCATCCCTGGATGTATTTGAGAAATGTGTAAATGTGGTGCTGAGGGACATGTTTTAGTGGTGGACTTGGCAATGCTAGGTTAACGGTTGGACTTCATCATAAAGGTCATTTCCAACCAATAAAAATCTATGATTCGATGCAACAAACAGTTGGAACGCACACACCCTTAAAATAACCTGATATTACAGAACTGGAGACTGAACTATCTGCATTGAAGTGTGCACACTTTTCAGGAAGGGGAGGAAAACTAATTATTGAGAGCTGGGGGAAATAAAAGTGTTTGAAAACTTGAAAGTAGCTGAGATGAGGCAAAATGGGCATTTTTTGTGAGACATAGTGGTTAATTTTTGAATCTGAGATGAGTTTGGTTTAAATTAAAGGAACAAGGTGATTTCAAGTGTGTGTGTATGTAATTTATACTGGTTTAAAGGTCTGCTGTCAGCAGGAGTGGTATGCATTATTTTTTCCTGAGAAGTTAAATAAATGTTAGGCAATCTCCATGGTAGAAAGGCCACCACTATCTGCTCTACCTAAAATTTCCAGCATGCTTCTCTCACCTCAAATTCTTTCCTCTAGGTTGTGGGACACTTCACATCTCCCATTTGTACCAGTATGAACTATTGTGTGAAAAGTAATCTCTTCTTCTCCCTGTTTCTCTTTTCTGAGTGTTTAGTTGATCACCTCCTGAACTACTCACCACTCCCCGGTCCTTGGCTTAAAATATTGAAATGTCTGTATTCACTGATGCATTCAGTCTGTACACTGTGCATTGGTTCTGAAAATCTTATCTCCACGCACAATAGGTTGTGCTCCCATGTATCTTTGAGTTGCACATGCTGTTTTTTTATCAGAAAACTCACCATAGTGGTTCTGCTTAATTGTGTATTAGAACTGAAATGATGCAAGGGGAAGGAGTTGGAGTCTCTTACAGCCTGGGCACATGAACTTGACAGCTGATCATGAGTTGTTTTGTTGCACATATGTTGTCAAAGTTGGTAAGGATGTAGTTTGATAGAAATGTATTAATGCCACTTAGCAAAATAACTTGGTAGCTAACCACCTGAACTAGCTGTTACGTAAGAGTCACTGCAGTGAGTAAGTGTAACTTCAGTCATATGAATATTTGAGAGTCACTTTTCTGCCCACCGTATTTTAAAATTGCACTCCTGATTAATCATGGAAATGAGGTAAACCTTAAAATGAGGTCTTACATTTAAGTTGTGTATCTACAAGCTTCATGGTTGTTTGAGATTTTGCCCTCAAGCACAGTGAGCATCGAAGTGTTGCAGGAGGTGGGGGGGAGAGTTTAATTTGCTCACATGTAGCCAGAAGGATGCCCTACAACCCCATATACTCCCTTTTCTTGGTAACTTCATAAGAATTTCATTACTTTTCAATTTTCCCTCCAAGGAAAAATACTTTTTTGCAACATTACAAAATGGCTTTTTTTTTTTTAACTGAAGACTGAACTAACCCATTACTACAAGTGGAGCAGCCAGCAGTGTGCTCTCCTGACAGACATCTGAATGGCATGGCGTGTTGGACTACATGAGGTATAAATCGAACACCGACGATCTGAGCACCAAGTCCTAGGGAGAGAAAAGCATATTCTTATTGACTTATTTTTTGGGGCAAATTCAGAAGTTCTTTTTTTGCTCATTGTTAAAACACTGAGCATCTTTTGGAGATGTTGGACACATTAAATGTAGGTGAGAGAAACAGCAGAAATGACACGGTTTTTCTGGTGTAAAAGTTTGGATATTCTGGTGATCAATGTAATTAAGGAGATTGGTTTTATTCCCTTCCAATTAATGCTTAAGTAGGTGAAAATTTGAATGGGTACTGGTGACAAGTTTGCAAGAGTAGACTTCCCAGACTGAAGGGAATGTAGGGAAGCATGGAAAATGTGATTGTAGTTTAATGATGATTTGTTTGCTTGCTTGCGCTTTAAACAAGTACGGCTGGGAGAAGGTTTCTTCCTTTAGAGAATATAAAAAGGTTTCTGTGTTATAGCAGGAGAGGCAAAATTCACATCTCTGTCCCCACCATCACCTCATGGTCACAAAGTTTGCAGTGTGGAGATGCAGACTTTAAAGTCAAAGACTTTACCGTAGATATTATGTGTTTCTTACATTTGATGTTTTTTTTTGATGTAGAGGCCCATAAGCTCTCCTCAGAGCCTGTATAATTGGTTTGTTATGGAAGCTGTAAGTGGAAAACTGTGATGAGCAATGTAATTTATTTTTTTTTTTATAATGGAGATTATGTATATAAGGGAGTAACTTAATTTCTTGTGTGACTTCTGTGCACCATTTATTCTTTTCCAATCTTGTCCCAGAGCAGTTGAATTTTTAGTGAGCAGGTTTAAGTTTAGCCATTTAAACTAAAAGTTGCTTAAAATATTTGTCTGTTTCCTGAACGCCTTTGGCCTTTGAGTCTGAATCAAAGGTCATTATATCACAGGGAAAGTTTCTTTCAGTGTCAGCAAACTTTGGGTCAGGTTCCTGGCAACCCAAGGCTGTCTGAAGACATTAGCTTTTTTCAAGAAATTAATCTTTGTCACACCCATTTCTAGTATAGTAAATAACTGACACTGTCTCAGCTAAAGTGGAAATTGTAACCAATACTAGGCAGAAAAAAAAGAATGGAATTCTCAATATATTATTAAGCCACATTCCCCCCACCTTGGCAGCTGGTGGTTCCAAATCCAAATAGTGGAGCACCCTTCTAATGTCTGAAATAGATTTGTGTTTGCTTAACAAAGTTGAGATTGCAGCCTGATACCTGCAGACATGCTTGTCTGGAGTACCAATGGGAAGAAATAACTGTCTTTAGGTTGTTTGTACCAAACCATATCTTTCAGCTCTTTTTGTGACAGGTCTACTACTAGATATTTGCCATCAACTTATGTCTCAACATAAGCCCATACTTCCCAATTGTCTCTAAACAATTCTGTCGTCATTAAGAGGAATGTATTTCTTTCAATTCTTAATAACCTATTGTCTAAATTGTGCTATTATGCCAAGCACCTTCTGGAGATATTGATATGGATTTCTTACATTTTATAGCAATCTTCATGGAGGTAATATTTGTATTTCCAGATTTTATTCCTATTATCCTTTAATTTGTCTCTCAAGTTAAAGATAACAAGTACTGCAACGGTTTCTTTCATTGGTGCAAGCAGTTTAAGGAGATTAAGACCATTCTTACCAGGTGCTATTATAAATCCACAAAAGAATTGTAATGCATTTATTAGTTTTTGTTCTGGCTAATGAGAACAGAATATGTGTATCCAGTGGGTAAGTTGAGCATTGAAGTTCGTTTCATCTAGCCCATGAGGGAGTGCAAAATTTGAGTATATTAAGGCAAATCCCTTGAGTGTGTGAAATATGAAATGTATCTTTCAGGATCTAAAAATACAACTTCGTTAAGATTTGGTTTTGGTTTTTTTTTTTTTTTTTTTTTTTTTTGTGGTGGTGGGTTTGGTTTTTTTTTTTTCGTATTAAAAGGGGTCTCCGGAAAATAACCAAATGCATCTAATGTACTTTTTAACTAATTTCCTCCACTTTCCTTGCTAACAGTGTTTCCAGTTGACTTTTAATAACATTATAGGCCTGCATGAAACCACAGTAGTTGTACATACTCAAACTCTGGCAAAGGATACAGAAACACAGACTGTGTAGCATTTGATTTTGGTTAGCTTCTGTCTGTTTCTAAGAGGAATTAGATGGGAAGAAGATTTATCAAAGGGGCCCTCCCCAGGGAATCCTATTAAAAAAAAATATTACTTACAGGTTTCTTTTCCCAAACCTCACCAAAAACCCAAAAGCATGTCGTGTCATTTATCCAGACTGATTGTCAAGCTATGCAGAAATGGTCTTCAGAGGTTTTGGGGGTGTATCTGTTTGGGTTTTTTTTGCGGGGGAGGCAACAACCAATTCAGATTGGAAAAGATTTATTCCAATTCATTTCCCAGATGAATGTTTTGCTGAGGGTATAAACTAATCTCCTCCAAAGTCTTTTTCCCTTCTGTGGCTAACTTAAATATATTTAATGTAGTTTTAAAAAATGCCTTAATCTCATTTATCTTTAATTTCTCTGTTCCGCTTTACAGGCCCACATAAAAGGATTTACGTTGGATATTTACCCCTTCAACTATCAAAAGCAAATTCCTTTCCAGATCTCAATTATTCCTGTTAATACTCAAATATGTATAATTTTAATTTACCTTGCAGATGACATCTACCTGGTTTCTCTCTCTGCTTCTGTTAAGGTATTATTCAGCAGCACCTCATTAACTCCCTGGTTCTTTTCTCTCTTGTGTGTATTGAATGGTGCCTATGACTGAAATTACTGTCTTGTCCTTTGCTGGGGAGAACGTGCTAGTTTGGCAGAGGCTGGGGCTAGCACGTCTCTGAAAAATCCAGACAAGTCCTTTCTTTTTATCCCAGGAGAGGCAACGTGGCGCCTTTGTCCTTTTTGCTTTAAAAATTAACAATTGCACATTTTTCAGCTTAAGCACTTGAAAAGGTTGGTGGAACCACATAGATGCTCACTCATGCACTTGAAAGCTTCCAAAATCTCAGATGTTCAGATTTGTGAAATAATGGTTCTGCTAAACAGAACAGGCGCCCTTGCGCTCTGTGGGATTTTGAAAATAAGCCCATTATATTTAGGTGCACTAATGAAAGCTAAGCTGCCCCAGAAATCTGCCTTTAATGTCTGTATATGAAACACTCTGGAGGCATTCCACCTATGTTCCTATGTAAAGCAACAAATTGTGCATTTACATGCTATTCTGTATGCAACCTTAAAAGGTGGCTCCACATTACTGCAGCAAAACTGGAAGGATGGGGGGAATGTAAAGTCCACGTGGCAACTGCAGATTTTCAAACTTGGCTTTGAAAATCTCACTCTAAGGAGAAGTAAAATCAGGAATCAATGCATAGGTGATGTTGGAGATATTTTTTATTGATATTGGCACAAAATATTGGAATTGTAAGATAAATGACTTTGGTATTCTAGCCTCACTTCGGAGAGCAGAAGGTAGTGTCTAGTGGCTCTCTGATATAAAAGTACACTATATTACTACTGGTGGTCTTTTTCTTATAGGCTGAAATTAATCTTGCTTCAAGAATAATTCCATTTGTATTCTGTTGCTGCTTTGGGTGTTTATACTTTGGTTGGCAGTGCCTGAAAAAACAAAGGCCAGGTTGATACTCGGTATAGAGCTGAAAATATGGAGGCATGAGCTATTTAAAATGTAGCAGGAAAAATGTGATGGTATCCCAGTACTGCCACAGGTTTGATGTGGCGGGGTGCGTGTGTGTTTGCGGTACATAGAGGCACACCCAAGTCAGCTTTGATATGGACTAGGAAATGAGATGCAGAGGCATGAGCTGTAAGGTAGGAAGCATTTTACCACATGAATATTTGTGTGAGGGACACTTATACACATGCTTTCACTGGGACTTTTCCCATTGAGACTGCTAGGACACCCATTGCATGTTTACGTTTTCTATGTGCTGTACACAAATAGCATAAATCACGGTCATTTATGTGCTGAGGCTGGATTTTCAAGGAAGGAATGAATGGGTCTTTGTCCATTTAAAGACTCACTCAGAAGAGTGAGCATGTGCTATGTAGATTTTCAATGAAGTCAATAATTAAACATGTTCCAGATGACTCTGGTGGGGGAGGATATTAGTAATTAACATAAAGAGTCAAATATCCATTCTGTAGCAGGTACTTTGAAAACAAAAGGCAGTGTTTCAGATAGAATCAATTAAAAGTTGGTCCTGGTTCAATTGTTGTGATTAAGTTAAATTAACATCTGAAATTTTGGAGGGTTTTTTATGATTTTCGTTTTATTATTTTAATTTAAAAAAATCACAAAACAACAAACAGGCTTAGTAAAGTTATAGTAGTTGTCTTTGAGCACATGCTTTTGATAGAGCCTGTTGAAACATTTGGGAGTTTTCTTGTTGACATAGAGGGAATTTGGATGCACAGAGTGAAACTGGGCAGCATTAAAATGGTGCAGCCTTGGTTATTGAACAGAGTGAATCTGGGCCTTCAGATTTGTGAGTGGAGAAATTTGTGGTGCAGTGGTGATAATAGGGAGAGAGATTTTCAGTGTGAAAGGCATTTCTTTCTAAAGAGGACTGCTCTGTCCTCCCATCTCCTATCAGAGACAAAATTAAATGGCCTTCAAAGTCTCAGTCCATTACATAAAATAATCATTCCTATTTTTCCTTGGTACAAGGAAGATTGCTGAGCTGTGGTTTATTTATGCAGGGAAAAAACCACAAAAGGCCAAAGCTCAATTAGAATTGAAACTGGTGAGTGTTGTCTCAGATAACAAGAGTGTCTTTTTTTAGCTAATTTAATAGCAAGAGGAAGTCTAAAGAAAACATTGGACCAATACTCGTTGAAGATGGTGACCTGAAAAATAGGGATGACTAAAAAGCAGAGGCATTCAGTGTATTTTGTTGCCTCAGTCTTTAATAATAGTGATAGACTTTGGGCTGCCTAGTCCTCTGAGTTGGAGGACCACTAAAGTGGCAACAGTGTTGTTTCATTTGTGGACCCTGAAATTGTAAGGGGCCAGCTATATCAGCTGAATGTTCACAAGTCCATGGGGCCTGATGGGATTCATCCCAGAGTACTGAAGGAGTCAGCGGATGTTACGGCAGGACCCTTCTCAATCATCTGCCTAGGGTCTGGGGAGGTCCCTGCTGACTGGAAGCTAGTTAATGTTATTCCAATATACAAATAGGGTGTGAAGAAAGATCCAGGGAACTGCAGACCTGTTAGTCTAACCTCAGCTGTTGGAAAAATTATGGAGAATATCATACTGCATACTGCCAAAAGGCATTTAAAGAATGTCTTTAAATCATGGACTTTAAATCATGTGAGTCAACATGGACTCACAAAGGGAAAATCCTGTTTAGTTAATTCAGTATTGTCTATGATAAGGTCACCTAGTAGATGAAGGGAAGGCAATGGATGTAGTTTTTCTGGGTTTTAATAAGGCTTTTGATACTGTTCCTCAGAGCATTCTTCTGGACAAGTTGTCTAGCTGTGAGTTGACTAACTACACAGTGTGCTGTGTGAAGAACTGGACGAAGGGCAGAGCTCAAAGGGTTGTAGTGAATAGGGCTACATCTGTCTGGCCACCTGTCACCAGCAGAGTTACTCAGGGCTCAATTTAAGGCCAGTTCTATTCAATGTATTTATCAAAGATCTGGGAGAACAAGTTGAATGCACCTTTAGCAAGTTTACTGGTGGTACCAAGCTGGGAGTGCAGTTGACTCTCTCGAGGGACCAGAGGCTTTGCAGAGGCATCTAGATTGGAGAACTGGGCAATGATTAATGGGATGAAAGTTAATAAGAATAACTGACAGATTCTTTACCTGTGGCAGAGTAAGGCCAGGCACAAGTATAAATTGGGAGAGGAGTGGCTGGAGACCAACCCTGCAGCATGGCAGAACGAGATCTGAATGTGCTGGTCAACAACAGGCTAAATATGAGTCAGCAGTGTGCCCTGGCAGGAAAGAGGACAAACCATATCCTGGGGGGCATCAAACACAGCATAACTAGCAGATTAAAAGACATGATTTTCTGGCTGTATTTAGTGTTGGTTTGGCCTCATGTTTAATACTGTGTGAAGTTCTGGGCCCTACAGTTGAAGAAATATGTGAAAATATGCAAATATCTCCAGAGGAGGGCAACAAAGCTGGTTAAAGGGCTGGAAGGCATGTACTATGGGAAGCGGCTGGATACTTTGGGCTTGTCTAGTTTTGAAATAAGGAGGCTGAGGTGTGACCTCATTGCTCTCTACAGCTTCCTGATGAAGAAAAGTGGAGAGGGAGGTGCTGATCTCTTCTGCCTGGTATCCAGTGATAGGACATGTGGCAATGAATCAAAGATGCACCAGGGGAGGTTCAGACTGGACATTAGGAAGCATTTCTTTACTGAGGGGGTGGTCAAATATTGGAACAGGCTTCCTAGAGAAATGGTTGATGCCCCAAGCCTGTCAGGTTTTAAGAGGCATTTGGACAATGCCTGTTTATCTTTTGGTCAGCCCTGAATTGGTCAGGCAGTTGGACTAGGTGATTGTTTTAGGTCCCTTCTAACTGAAAATATTTGATTGTATTCCAAAATATGCCTTGTGTATCCTTGCATATTAATAGCTCTGTTGACACAGAGGAAAGCTCCAATGAATTGCTTTGCAGCACTTTTTCATCTGCATATTGATACTTAGCTGAAATGGGTTTTCACAGCCAAGCTCAGCTGAAATCTTATCAATTATGAATAGCTGCAACAGATGCTATGTATTACTGTTTTTAAGAATGAGTGATACGCTTCAAATGAGAAACACATGTTGCTCAGCAGCTTTAGCTGCCACTTCTGAGATGGGAACAAACTCCCTGACCCCTTCTTCCCCTCTGTTTGTTGGATAACATCCTACTTTAGTAACTTGGAAGTGAAGACCATGACATACTGCATGATGGAAAACTGTGAGTAAGCATCAATTCCAGTGTAAGAAGTTCCTGTTCTTAGCTTGCTTGCGCCTGCACCTGTCTGGGCAAGAGTAAAATGCATGTTTGCAGCACAAGTATCAATCAGCCTTTCCCAAGAGACACTGGGATTGGAAAGTTCTGCAAAAGTTCTTACCTGAAGTTTCAAGACATTGCAACTGATCAAGACATTACCAGCTGATCAAGGGAACAGCTAGTAACCGAGGATCAAGTTGTATCATGATTATACTGATGGGTGTGCATCCCTGGCTTTGCAGGAAATACTATGTATTGTTTCAGTAAGCCAGTTTTCCTGTCAGTCTGCATCTGTTGCATTGCTTTCTTTTAAAAATAAAGCAATTGCTCTAATTGCAGCAGGTGAACGGTTGTTGTGGAATAAAAGCCTGGCTCTCAAAGAGCGATTCAGATGACAGCAATGTGCATCCAGATAATGGTAGCCCAGTATTCCTCAGAAACTGGACCAAGTCTCAGAGACTACATTCTCTGAGTATGTTCCTATTTTTACTACAGTCATAAAAGTCTATGCACATGCCTTATCTGGAAATAAATAAACTGTGTGTCTGCAGAGTTGGTGCTTAATTTGGTGAAGAACAGGCTGTTAAAAATCTTCATCGCTTTTACAAAATATGCTGCAAAGCCATTTGCTGGCTGTGATGCAGAATACATCATTAAGGCGTGTGTTGCTAGAATACATGAAACAAAGGTATTTTATGATAGTAACTGTTCAGAAATAAAATCACAATCATTTACTTACTTTCTGATTTATAAAATTGCTACAGTGGCTGGGCTAAAACTGGGAGTAGAAATCATGTATATTCTTTCTCTGGCCTTTTAAAATTCACACTTAACATTCATAACACAGGAAAATACTAATTTCTGTGTCTTTAAAACCAATCATATTAGTTATTCCTCTACTGAACTTAGTGCTTATTCAAATGCACTCTCTGTTCTCCTTGACAACAATTTTTGGCTCTATTTCCTTAGTGCAAAGACCATCCTTAGTGCCTAGATAACACAGTGTTATCTTATTCTGTAATGCTTCACCATACAAAGCAATCTAAAACCCAAGGAAGCGTGCCAAGAGACACTGGGCAAAAAGCCCTTGTGTAAAGTTTGAACTTCTTTCCCTTAACAGTGCAGCATTTACACAGCCCTCTCTTCAAGTAAAGAAAATAAATCAAAACAAAGCTCTGAAGTTAGCCAAGAAGTTTCTGAAGCATTAGTTTTTATATTTATTTTAATGGAAAAAAACCTCAAACATTTTATTTCAGTTTTATCAGACCTAATTAGAGGAATTCTGCAGTGCTTTTTGCTAGCAGTGGAACAAATTCCTTATATTGTGCCATTGGTCAGATCTGGATGTAGAGTTTCCAATGCAAAACCTATTTTTTGTAATGGGATTTAAACCTCTGCAGGAGTGTGGTGACAGTTATGCAAGGCCTAAAGGAATTACTTACCCTAGGCCTCAGGGCAAGAAGAGTGAAGCTTAGATGCTGATGGCCAACTTGGCATGAGGTTCACCTCCTGCTGCCCAAATCTTACTCCTTGAACATGCACAAGATGCATCTTCCTCCTCCTTCTCTCCCACTTGTGAGCATTCTTTCCTGTGATTTTTTTGGTCCAATACTGAGCTACTGTGTTTAATGTGAAGTTGGTTATCTTTGCTATGCAGTTTGCAGGCTGCATAAATCTGAGCAGGTTGACAGACTCATTGCAAATCAGGATGTCTGGGAAAGAGCCCCAGATATCCAAGTTTTGCTGTCTTTCTCATGATATCAGCATCCAGGGAAATTGTATGAATAACATAAAGCATTGTAGAGGTGCCATCTATCTGCAGAGAGATTATTTATTGCTTTCCTTTCCATCTGCCTGAATTCAGGGAGGTTTTGTTGAAAATTCACCTTTCCTCTCCCTTTCTATTCTCTTTCCACTTAATTTCTCACGTTCCTGCTTACTCTATCATAAATATACCCACACAGCTGTGACTGTGGCTTTACAAGTTTCAGCCTCTTAAATCCAAATGCTGTTCTTTGCAGTCAACCTTGTGTTTTCAGAGCAGAGGCTGTCCTGGAAGATGAAGCTCTGGGAGGATATTGGCTTCTAGAGCATTAGATTTAGTATTAATAGGTCAACTCAGACTTGTATTTTTTTGATAATTTTTTCTCATCATACCAGCAGAGAGTCCAAAAATCTGGTCCCTCCCAGTAATGCTTACATGGCTTTTGTGGTACCAACAGTGCATTTTACTTTGGTCAATCGAGGGGATGAAGAGGTGAGAGTTTGTCTGGTTTATATTGCTGCTTGCCTGAAGTCAGATAGGTAGCCAATTAAATTTTCCAGTATTGAACAAGAATAGAGTGGTAGTGTCAGCTCTTCTACAAATGGATATTAAATTACATGATGTAAAAGGGGCTAAAGCTGATTCACAGCAATAATATGACCTAGTTGTGTGTTTATTGCATTTAAAAGACAATTGGGGGGGGAGGGGGCGGGATTTCATTGGCAGCTGTGTGGTAGTTAATAATCAGTAAGAAAGCATCAAACTGAGAACAACTTCTGCTTCTAAATGCAGCCCGCTGTGCTGAATTTCAGAAGTTCCCAGAATGAATTGTGTATGTGTAATGGAGCTAAAAAATATAAAATTATTCTTAACCTACAAACAAAAATCATAGGCAGAAATGATGGACTTACTTCTAATGCACGTAATTGCTCTGACCTACAGCTATATGAGTCCTGATTAATGCTGGCCATAAATGAATGCCCTAATACCATTTTTGAAAGCTATGAAATTAGCAGTAGAAGCCAAAATTGCTGATTCCTCTTCAGACCAACATTTTTACTGCAACCATTAGTTTTAAAAACATCAGGCAAACTATTTACCTGAGTGGTCTGTCCAGTATCACTGTTACAGAAATTCATCTCTGGAAACAATTGCATATATAATAAACATCAGTTTGAAAATTCAATTAACTGCATAAAGAATTTGGGGACACAGTTTTTCATAAACAAAGTAAGTCAATTAGATCGTTCTTTTCATTGCCTGTAGGTTTTCTTTCAAATGAAATAGCAATGATTGGTTTTGGTCTATAAAAACATAGGCATTAAAGCTCCAAAGAATGAGGTGCGACAGAAAATGTTGAATTGGAGGTACCTAAGGGAAAATGAATGTTACAGGTTTTTTTTTTCCTCTGATTCTAGTTTTTATTATGTACACAGCTTGTTAGTTCCATTTAAAGAAATGAATATGCAAATATCTCTTGTTCTAAAACATTTTTAAAAAACCCAAAAACCCCTAAATTCTTTCACACGTTAATTAAAATGTAGCAGCATTATGATGTTTCTCTTCACCCAGTGCTGCACCCATTTCTGTGGTGGTATGTGGCAGCTCTGTTAAAAAGCATGGCAAACTGGGTGATGTTCTGGACAACATGCAAAGAAATCTCTGGCTTTACTCATTTGTCTTTCTACTTGGGAAAGACTGTGATATGTGGACCTGAATTTTGGACCAGTGGATGCTCCTGTTGGGCCTTTTAAGCAGGCTTTTGCCTTCCTTGAAATGAGGATGGAGTGGAAAACAGAATTTCAGCACTGCTGCTTTAACCTTTGAGCCATCCTTTTAGCTTAAATCCAAACAAAATTTTAGTTTCTCGTGGAAGTGCCTGATCTGTTATGCTTGTGCAGAGGCAAAGCTTCCTTAGTACGTAGTAGAAGAGATTTTCCAACTTCGTGGTCTGCCAGACCTCAAACTGAATTGACATGGACTTAAAAAAAAAAAAAAAGTTATATCAAAGAATTGCTGGAGATACAAGTACTGTGTTGTGTGTACTTGCAGCATGCAAATTGAGGTAAAAGCTCCTAATGTTTTGGGCTAGGCACACAGAACTAGTTAAGTGTCTTTAAAAACCTGATCCTGTCTCCTTAATATTTAGTCTGCAACAGGTGATTAATGCAGCCTTGTTTGATAGTTATCCTGCTAAAGGTGCTTTGCAGTGGACATTGTGTACTGCCTGTGCTATTCTCGGCTGCTCAGGCAACTACGTAAGATGAGTGAGAAAAATGGCAAGCTTGGCAGCTAAACCTCACAAGTGTAATAATATATAAAACAAAATAATCTTCCATTTACTGTGAAGTCATCATTATTGAATATTTTTGGACACATTTTCTCTTTTTATCTAGAAGACCTAATCTGTGGCTGTTTCACTGCTAACGGAGCAACATTTATAAATCATGTGTCTGTTTACCTAGGGAGGAATTTTACCAAAAGTATTGATGTTAGGATTTCATTGTCTTTAAGCAAATTGACCAAATAAAATAATAAAAAGCCTATTTGTTGAAGGCCTGTGCATATTGATGGTAAGTGTAGGTGATGTAAGCTTTTCTGAACTTCTCACAGTAAATTGCTTTTAAAGAATTGTAATTATATCCGCTGAAAGACAGAAATGGAGGAACCAAATGTGATCTGATTGCCATTTATCCATGTCCTGTCATTTCTTTCGCTTCCTTTTGGGTTCCCTGCAAAACATTGAACTCCTTGATACTGATGATCCCACTTCAGAGGATATCGTAGCTTGCCTTATAGCATCCTAGGGGAAGGCAAGCTCTCTGTGATTGTGGACATCATTTGGACTGAACTTTTAAGCTTCAGTTGGGTTTGTTGGTGTAGGGAGGACAAGACATGCAGGGGTTTTCATCATTCCTGTTTTGCTCTTCCTAATGCCTTGACTCCCTTTGTTGTTGTTTTCATCATTCCTGTTTTGCTCTTGCTAACGCCTTGACTCCCTTTTGTTGGATTTGTATCATCTGGAAGGAAATAGTCTTGGCCTTACAGTGTGACATTGGTGCTACAAACTGCATTTCTATTCCATAGGTATGAGATGTCCTCTGTCTGCTGAATATTACTTTTAGAAAAACTAAAAGATGTACTCAACATTCTTCATGTTTAAGTTGGTTTGGTCATAATGTGTCTCTTCTCTTCCCCCTTCTCTCTTTAAGTTGTCCAGTACAGGACTGTCTGACATGAACTGAAGAATTTTTACAGGCTGTTGGATATCCAACTATCTTTCCTATCTCCAACTCTAATATGTGGAAATAATCTTGATCAAGTTGAAAACTCTCTTTCCCTTTCATTTGTTTGCCTTAAAACTGCAGGGCAACAGCCTGTTACAGTGCTATAGATTATTTTAATTTTGATCTCAGTTCCTGAATGCGTGGGATGCTAGAAGTTAATTTTTTTACACTTAACAAAGTTTCATTTAGATACGTGTTTGCTTAAATGCAGACGGGATGGGGGTGGGGGGAGGGAAGCCTTTTTTTTAAAGCATTTTCAAGGATTTAAAATTACTTCCATTTTTTATATATAAAATTAAAAAAATTTTGTTCTTTCTGTTTTCCTTCAAAACATGCAGTGAAAGCTGCTGAATAGCGATTCTCACATTTTCTGTGTGGAAATTGTTATATGCAGGAAACCTCATGTGTAACAGTGTTGAAAATATAATCAGGAATGCTTCATGGAGCTGTGAAATCATTGCTGGATAAAACATTTTAACAGGAAAGCAGTGCTGTAATTGCCAGAAAAGGTCATGATTGCAAACACTGTGTTGACTGGGTGTGAGCTGGATGAATCCTGATGATCCAGAAGGAAACTCAGTTATGCCCTAATCCATTGGTCACTATTTTCCATCTCAGTTTTTGCCTTATGAAACATAGTAGCTAAGTGGCTGAAGTTTGGAAGGCCAAGCAGAAATTCTGATTACAGTCAACATGCTCAGCATTTTGCACACTCGAGTCCCTGGTGTGATAGTGTTGTGTACAACAGTGCCATTTTCCACTACTGACTTTGTGAGCAGGAGCCTTCCTTGACCTGCTCTATCATAAAGTCCATGTTGCCTGCAAAGCCTAAAGTCCCCTTTAGATTTATTAGCAAAGGCAACAATGAAAAATAGCATGCTGAGCTGCTCAGAGAGCTCCTCCCCAATGACTGCTCTGTTCAGGGCTGAAGTCCTCTCTGCACACTAAGTGCTCTTCCTTTATTAGCTTTTGAGCAAGGGCAGCAAGATGTGCTTTGCAGATCCACTTAACCCTTTCTTGGAAGGAAAGGTCCTCACAGCACGCATACACTAAATGACTTTTTGTGTCATCTAATAGGCAGATTCCTGCTGTTATATTAGCGAAATTTAAACTCGAAGGTCCCGTAAGAAAGTGGACTCCCAAGCCATTGTGTGCATGTCACGAATGTCACTGTGTTAGGCTACCCTTGCAGTTGTGGCCAGGCAGAGCTGAGAGCATAACAGAGGCCTAACTGGCTGTACCCCACTGGTACCTGTTCATCCTGGCACTGATGTTCCTGAAGCACCTAAACATCTCATTTTTCCCTCCCCTGCTGTGAATGCCACGCCTATGTGCTCTCGCAGGGATCCTGAACTCCAGCTCTAGGTGTAGTGTTTTCTACTTTCTCATGGTTCCAGTCTGTGTTTTGCTGAAGATTGTGTCTTGGTGATCCTTGGCATGGATAGGAAAGAAGGAAGCAAGGCCTTTATCCAGAGTCACTGCAAACTGGTGCAGCTCTCGTGGTGGATATTAAGTGTGTGTCCTTCCCCAAGATCAAATTGGCATTCATTAGTCTCACGTAGCTCTACAGCATGTGTGTATGTACAAAGCCACTTCCAGTTTGATTTCACCTTGCAACCTAAGAGCCTTATGGCATCAGGAATGTGGGAGAAGGAGCATCAGTGAGAGCACTATATGCCTGGTGTTCTGACGTTAGAGACAGGAAGGATGGTGGCACCCTTGGACCATCTGCCAAATGGGCTTGTGGGTCCAACCCAGTATTGTTTCCCTGTGTTCGGTGCCCATTGAGCAGCATCTTCATTCCCATCCCCAGCTGCCTAAGAGCTCATTCGCAATTGGTTGCCAGAGTCACCGTGCCCATGACATCCCAGCAGCTTTGGCTGCTGGAGATGATGGCTGTCACCTCTTTGTCATTCACACTCCTGGGATGGGCACCACCAGCAGGTTCATGTGAAGACAACTGTCTTGACAACAGGGTGCTGGAGAAGCTGCCTTTGAGACTTTGCCAGCATCACGGTGGGTTGAAATGCATCCAGAAGGTGATTGGCAGTTTGTCCAGAGCAAAGATCTTGACCTTTCCTCTTGGGAGCTGACTTGTGTAAAAGAGGAGCAACTGTATTGTGCACCAGCTATAGTCTCCTGGTGGCTTTCTGAAGTGCAACCTGTTTGGGGAGTTTAATCTTGTAATGGCTGAGGCCAGACCCAGCTCTCACAAGAAGAGTAACAGGCTGAGGATGAGCTGAGGAAGATGGAGGAGCATTTTTTACAGGATTTTCTACCTCTCACTGCTTGATGAATCTAAACATAGTTGGATCTATGGGGGCGCTGTCACTGGGAAGTGCTTGGACAGTTGGCAGGCCAACACCTGAAAACGATGCTGTAAGATCACCTTCTCAGTTCCTTAGAGAGATCTCGCCATGACCAGACATTCCTTACTCTCAGTCAGTCTCTGCTGACAGCAGCTGACAGGCAACCAGACAGATAGCAAGACTGGGAGAAAATAGCTCTCAGTTCATTGAAAAGACATCAACATCCAAATCCAACCACTTCATCCTTTCCCCTGAGCAAATGTGATCCACAGGAGTTCACAATATTGGACCTGTGGAACCAGAATGACAGAAAAATCATCTTTTATACCTGCTTGGTGGGTCTCTAAAGGGAGGCTACCATGCTGTGATCTGCCAGTCACCTTTAAAAAGACCTGGGTAGGTGTCCTTGTCAGGCTGTACACAGCATAATGAAAGGATGCTGACAGCTGCATTTACAGTCATCATCCCTCAAGGAAAGCATCCGTGTTCACTCCTTACACTTGCACATTTTCATATTTGATTATGGACTGTGGTTAAAGCACTGGAATCCAGATTTGGCACCATTTGCCAGCTCTGCCATGACTTTCTCAGGCAAAGCAGGTATATTTTCCTGCTACTGTTCCCAAATGGAATTGATTATTCTTTCATTAACACTGACTATTTTGTTTGTTTAGCTTGCAAGGTATTGGGAGAGCAGTCTTTTCTCACATTAGCAGTACACCAGTGCTTGCTTCTGCACTGGCCCTGGGATATTGTTATACATTAAGTACCATCAACAAGTACAAACAAAATGCTTTTTATTTCTGAATGCCTGTGTGTAAGGGAACCAGCATGACAAATTGAGAATGCGTATATAGTTTTAAAATTAGTATTTTTTTCCTGTGAGTGTGAGTTCTGAAGTGATTGTTTTGTCTCTTTCCTTACAAAATCAATCTTTGCTCTTTTTCGCTGGTATTTTCTCTATATATTTGATTGTGATGCAGTCAGAGATGACTAGAATTGTAAGCAGTGAAATAAGTTTTCTGATAAGAACTTAAAATTGCACTTCCAGTCCAAAGTGGTGTGTGGCTTTGGATGGAAAGTACAGATAATTTTAGAATACCTATTTAGGTGTTTTGTTGTTCATTTGTTTTTTTGTGGTTTTTTAAACTCACACTTATTTCTCTTGCAGACCCCACTCTCCCCCAAAAGTATAGAGGGAATAAGAGGAGATGTTAATCTGCTCCTACTGTTCATACTGTGGATGCTTTTTCCTGCCTCCAGTCACGCTTCAGGAAAGAATGAGACATGTTTAGCAAATGGAGGTTTATTGTGGGACATCCAGATATGTGAAGGGCTCTGATGTACTAGACTTGTCATCTCAGTTTTTCATTGAACCTATTTCTCCTGTCCTTGTGTTCATGCACAGCTGTCCATATGTCAAACACAGTTTCATTTCACTTGATTTACTACAGATTGTGCCATGAGCACCTGGTTCAGTTTTCCTCTGACTTTGTTGCATGACTTGGAGCAAACTGTAAAATCCCTCCTTTTTCCCTTTTGCCGTTCTGAAAACTGGAGAGTTTTCCAAAGAGTTTGGGAACAGAGAATTGCTGCAAATTAATGGACAGTGAACTAAATACCTGACCATCCGTGTCCAGTCACTGATCATTGCTCTGCCGTGGTTTCAGGGTGTTGGCATTTGTGTCGGCTTCCTTACTTGTAAAATGGAGATATTACTTGCTTGGGTGCAGTTTGGAGGGAGTAGGTGTGTAATGCCTACTCTTTGCATTGAACAGAAAGCTCAGAAGCCATCAGTTGAAGGTGTATTTTGTAAACTCTCAGAGAGCTCCATGAAAAGATCTTCAAGTCAGTAAAGCAGCCTGCTTCCAGCTTTTCTTGCCAGTTGGTTGTGACAAGACCAACGCCATCACCTTGCCCAGACAGTTCCCTGTGGCTTAAAAACAGAGGCATCTGCTGGGGTTATGAATTGTTTAGCAGGTTGTCTCAGCAGCAGGGGTTCCTGTAAATCAATCAGATCTGTCTTTACTTATAGATTTTGCAGCTGTTGTGAGGAATGCTGTCTTTGCTGCACAGTGGTAGGAGTGAGAGCGGCAGAAATGCTGGCTGGAGGAGATGGATGTGTGGTCACATAAGGAGAGGACAAGAAAGTAAGGGCTTTTCTGGATGAGCCCTCCCACTGGAGGGATTTAGGGATTTTTTCAGGGATGGAAATGGCTTTTCTTTGTTCTGACACACACTTATTTGAGAATAAATACTATTGAGAGAGGCAATTGATGCAAAATCTTTCCTTACCATTTTCTTAACAGCTTAAATGAGGTGGTGTTTTACCTACCAAAGTGCTATTAAAGGATACTTAGCCATACCGGCTGGTGTCAGCAATATGCCTTCCAATCAAACAAGAAATATGGTAGATACTCCAAGACATGAGATAACTGCCAAGGCTTATTGCAGAGCAAAGAGCTTTTCAAAAAATGTTTTCTCTGAAGAGCATCAGATTTCACTCATTTCTCATAGCACAGACATGCCTTGGCAATCATGATTATCCTCATTTGGGCCTGTGGAATCCATTATTTTTAGCTAGTCTCATAGCTGGCAGGATGACAAACAGTTTATTCCTCTTTGGAGAGAAATTGGACCAAAAGACACAGGGCTTTAATTCAGCATTCCCCCACCTAAGACTTTTTTCCCTTCCTGCTTGTTCCTTAAGGCAAGACACTTAATGTTTGCCTTTATGCCTCTGTCAGGCTCTTGGCATCCTGAATTTATCTCCTGCCTGGATGAGGACAAATCTTTAATGAACTTCAGGGTTTTGTTCCCTTTAAAGTCAGGCAAAGAGGGTTTACAATTCATCTGGCAAGGAGGATATTAAGAGGTATGCATTATGCTTAATTAGCTACATTTGCGTAGTTGCCAAGTAATCTGTCTGTGCGTTTGACATCCCAGGAGGAAGAATAAATGGGGTGGTTATCCAGGTCCACTAAATGGACCGGGTTACGCATGGGCTGTAAGACCAAGGGGAGTAACATCTATGGTCAAATTTGCTTACAGCAGCTCTGCGGAGCAGCTGTTTCATTGTAGGGTTTCTAACCATTCTGTCAGTCTGTCTCTTCACATCCTGTCTCTGAGAGCTCCTGGGCTGAACTGGCACTGGGAATTAGATGTAATGTAGGCTTCTGCCCTGGAAAGCCACACTCAACAGCCCTGGAAGATCAAACCCTGCTGCCAGTGTCTCTTGGTTCATCTCTACACGCACAGAAATCTTTCTGGATGGAGGGGAGCAGCATGTTGGTATTCACTTTGTGCCCAGAACTTTCTCAGAGTGGCACCATTAAATACATACTCTTGGAAAATGCATGGCTGTCTCTTTTAGGCCTGGATCTGGAAGTAATGCACTGTAATGCCTCTCTCCCCTTTTATAGAGGAGCTCACAGCCTGGATGAGTTTTAGTTCACACCTCCACTGGAGATACTGGATGTCCACATCTCACTCATCCTAGCCACAGGGCTGTGTTGCAAAAGGCTGGTACATGCTGGTGTGTCTCCATCAGCAGCAAAAGCCAGCTACAGAAAAAAGCACTGCGGGGTCAGCTCTTCAGTGTTTACCTCCCTTCTTTTTTTTCTTTTTATTCTCTTTTTTTTAATTATTCTGAGAGAGTGCTGTTCAGGTGGCTGATTCTGCTGTAATTTAATGGCAGCTCACTCATCTGCTGCAGTAAGAGGCCAACTACCGAGGAAAGTTTGGCTGGATGACCTAGCCAAAACTGAATTTCACACAGCACTTTTGTATGGTCCTGTTTTTCCCCCTCGTGCTAACTCATCTTGCTGCTTCTTTTTAACTGAATTAAAAATGAAAATTCTGGTGTACAACAAATTGAGAGAGTAGTAGTGAGTTAAGTTACTGCTGTTTGTTTTGGGTTTTTTTGTATAAACTGGATAACAGGGGAACGTGCTACTGGCCATACAGTTGCAGCAGAAGTCTGCCCTGCTCGTTTTTCTGCTTGTGATGGTGGTGAGCAGTGGCCAGTGCTCTGACAAACTCTTTGACCTATGTAAACAACCTTTTTGTTTCCCAAATTCAGGATAAATTAAATTTTCAGATTGCTTTATCTCTGGAATGGTGCCTTAAACATAGCATCTCATCTACAGAAGAGATTTATGCACATTAAAAAATCAGATATATGTTCTGAAGAAAGATATTCTTTGAATATAACATTTCTTGCTGCTGCTTTTTTTCCAGAGCAGTATATTTCAGGAGTCATTATACCCTAAGTGAATTATTTTTACTTGAGAAAAAAAATATTTACCTCTTGTAATAATACATTTGGAATTGCAGTGCAATCACATTCAGGATCTGTTAAAGCTGATGAAGTGTCTGCTTCTTCAGAGAAGCCATTCACTGTGACTGCCACCTGGAATAATAACAAGATGAGAGGGACAAAGAAAGAATAGAAATTATTTATGGAATTTTGGGAAATCCGAATGTTTGCAAAACTACAGAGAACCATCTCACTGATCAATACTCTGCACAACAGCATCAGCTCTTGCAGAGCCAGGCACGTTGTAGGGATTTTACTGTTTAACCCCAAAATTCAGAATCCCAAACTTACATTGTCTTTCTACAGGACTGATTTTTTCCCCCCTTAACAAAATATGTAAAGGCATAGTTTTTTTGTGCTTTGGTACCTTAAATTAGGAATTGAGGTCATAATATTTAAACTCCTAGAAAATTGACCTCAAGGGGACAGTGCCATGGAATTTGGGTTTCCATGATTATTTCTTGGGTTTGGGGGAGAGTCCGTTGTGCGGATTTGGTGCCTCTGATGCCTGTAATTTATTATATGAATATGTAGCAAAAAGATGGCTTTCTCCTAAAGTAGCATAAATTTTGATCTATACCACACAAGGTAATTCTGTAGGAAACTCTAACTTTTTTCATCTCACAGAAACCTCTAATAGGCAAGAGCAAATATATGTTAGTGGTTTCCTGGGTCCTAATGACTGTAAGTTACACTGATGTGTGTTTTAACGTTAGTATTATTTTAGTGAAGCTCTATTAAATTTAGTTATTATGTATAAAAAAAAACAGACTAAAAGCACTGACATTTTAAGGAAGCCCAAATTAATGGTTTGAAAGGTTTCACCAATTTATAACATGAATGGAAATCTAAGGAGGAAAAAGTCCACTTACAAAAAATGGCAGTTTTGATTTTTGCAACTCTAGAGATACCTTATTTAAGGATCTAATTTAGATTGTGATTTGTGAAAGCGTTTATGGATTATTGACATTTCCAATCTCTGTACTTCACAGCAAAATTAATTAGGAGTGATAATTTTGGGAATGTGTTATGTGATGTCATTGTAACGCAAAGTAGTTAAAGAGCACCTTTGTTTGCCAATGCCTGGGTATTATATGAAAAATGTAATTTGGAAATGGAACAAGTAAATTTTTTCTTCCCTTTTATTAAATAAAAGATTAGCACTTCATTTGCTGTAAAAGGCAAGCATTTCTCCTGTGCAATAAAACAAGATATTTTTTTCCCAAGCCTTATTGGAGGGAGTATAATGTGCACAACATGTACATGCAGTCAGGAAGAAGAAAAGACTTTGTTTACTGAAACCTTACATTTTCTTGGGACTCTAAGTGATGTTACAGGCTAAGTGGGTCCCACCATTATAATAATTTAAACATAAACTTTAAAACTCCGCTTGCACAATGGTTTTTGGTCTGGTGAAGAACTGCTATGCAGAGGCTCGAAGTTGCGTGTGGTTCTTTCATAACAGAGACTGAGTTGCAAGAAAGTTAATTCATGACAATATAACTGATAAGAATAATTTCTTCATTCCTCTGGCTGGAGAATGAAAGTCCGGGTGCTTTATATTCAAATGTCAGGTTGCTCTTGAAGTGAAAAGCCAGATAATGTTAATGAGGTCTTTTCCCATTTAAATGCATGTGCACACATACCATTGGTGCAAGTGAAGATCCCCCAGGTAAAGCAGTAGTGGGGCACAAAGTCCAATCTGTTACATATTTATTTATTGCACGGTGCCAAAGGTAGATGACATTGTTCTTGTTCTGGAAAGGAAGGGAAATTATTTCAGAAAAACCTGTCATGACAAAGGGAAGAAAAAAATAAATTGAAAATCATAGTAAAGTGAGATTTGGTGGCAAAAAATTGGAAGGTAGTAGCATTATGTATTTGTAAACTAGTCTCAGAAAACGTAATTCTTCCATTCTTTGTGCTTGCTTCTGAGCCAAGACACAAGAGGGCTTCCCATGTTGCATGTTTAAACTTTTCACATTAAAAGCTCCTAAAATGGGGCTATTGGGACTGGAGCGGAATTCTGTTTTGGGGGAAACTTGATGTGGAGGATGGGCAAGAGGCTGGCCACTGTGTCTTCACTAGTGAGGACAGTTGCAATGAAGGTAATGAGACCAAAGACTACATCATCTGACCTTCTGCTGGCTGCAGCTTGCTGCTGTGCATGACAACTCTGTTTCCATTATTAGGGCATTCAGGGTCCAGTGATCACCCACCTGTGCAACAGTGGGACGCAAGACTTTCCTAGAAGAATGGATGAGAGAAATAGTCGCATGCGCTTTGGTTTGTGACTGTGCTGCACAGAATGAACGCTGAGCTTGGCTGTGTGTTCTGTTGTCATATTTAGTACATGTCAGGAGAAGAAAATGGCGAAGAGATGGATACATCTATAGCATTTTGAACTTCAGCTCAAATGCTGAGCTAATTCTCACTGTTCTTCTGGCAAATCTTTTGTGGGAGACTTGGGTGTTTTTAAGTACAAATTAATAAAAGAAAAGTGTTTTCATATTTTCATTCCCTGGGTTTAGGTATATTTATTTTAGGTCTGCTGCTGCAGAGTTCATCCTCTGTCAACTGTGCTTCCCCATCGGGATATGTCTATGTACCACCTGTGTTTCCTGACAGTAGAGCACCATCGGTTTGAAACACATAAAAGTGTGGTCCTCTTCAGCCTTGCTGTCTGGGACCTAACACAAGCAAGAAGCTAATGACCCTCCTGTAGTATCTATGCCCCACTCTCATGTTGCCTCCTATCTGTCAACCGCTGTATTTCCCTCAGGGACCTAACCACTTTCTTAAATTTTAGATATTGGGAAGAGAAACTGCTCTGGACCTTGTATGCCCTATTAGCCTGGCTTGGAATGCACCCTACTCAGCAGCAGATTTTCCAACAGCCTAGATGCACAGTTTCTCTAGCACTGACTATGGGGTCTTACTGTTAATGATCTGCTACGCTAGATGTGCTGTAAATCCGATGCCACCCTCGCCTGTATATTGTCTAGTTGCCTACAGTGTTGCGCTCTATTGCAGTAGCTAAAAGGAGGTTGGTTACTGACATGTGCTTCAGTGCCCTGAATTTTGAACGTGTCTCATGTTTACATTAACCTTCTTTTAGTAGAGGAACACTGAGACTCCAGCACCCAGCCATGTGTTCAAAAAAGAAAAGCACCTACAGCTCCATAGTAGGCTCCACGAGGGCACACTTTGGGGTGCCTTGCTAGCGTTGCAGCTTCCAAAACATATTCCTGTTCAACCTAGAATCCACAAATGATATATGTGTGTTGGGGAGAAACATGTAAATTGGGAAAGTTCTCTGCAGGTGCTATGGAAGCCCTCAGGTCAAAGGCTGAGAGAGTTGTGGGTGCTTTACTGTTGGTACAAGCCTGGCCAAGGAGCTTGGAGGATAGGGATTGGAGAAAGAAAAGGTTGTAGATTCCAGAGTGTCCTCATATTGTCCTGGTACAAGGCACTTTCCAGTCATCATTTTATCATTAGAGCGAGCTCAATGCTCAAGTCCAGTGCAACAGGACGCAGGACAAAATGGTGAGTCAGCAATGTGATGGTCATCATCTTGTACCATGGGTCATGTATTGCGGCTGGGCACAAGGCCTGTGCAGTGCCTTCTCGGGATGTTTCTCCTTCTTTTGGGCTACACCTCCCCACACATCTGGTCAAGCTGGTTGGTGGAGGTGAGATGCAGTGGTTAGCCAGGTCTGACACGAAGCACTCTGAAGCATGGCTGACGAAGCATGGCTGGCACACTGCATCTTGTGCTACTAAGGTCAGCCTGAAAAACCTGTTTCCTTAGCATTTCTATTTTATCCTTAACTGTGTGTTTAATGCTTAGTCTGTATATTACATCAGTGTGACATGTGAAGGGCAAGAAGTAGATATCACTTATTCTTCTATTAAACATATGTCCTGAAAAAACAGTCAGCTGGCAAAGTATGGGGGACAACTTTTTACTTACTCTCATAATTGCCTTTTAACATCTCCCCTACTGAGATCATTTTTTCCAGGAGTTTTGTGCTCCTGTTGAGGGTTTGAATCAGTGCCAGGGGGAGACGCCTCTACAGGACTCTGCAACTGTGTGCTTGTGCCTTAAATAGTTGAGTACTTCTAAACGTGGTGGCAAGAAAATAAGCAGTTAATGTTGTTCAAGTGTTAATTGTGCCAGAAAAATGTGTATTTTCAGAGCCTCAACCCAACAGTACCAAGAGCATTTAATTAATTTGTTTGTGCAATTTCTCTGAATGGGTGGCAGGAATCTGCCTGATGGCTCAGTTCCAGGTGCAGCAGGGGCAGGCCATAGTGACCTAAGATTGTATATCAGCCTTGGTTTTTCTGCTGCCTGAAAATTAGGGTACACAGAAAGGTTTGCTTGTAATTCCCCTCAGACCTGGCAAGGGGTTCTTGATTTTCCTTCGGGCCTCTGGCACTGTTGACACCAATGGCACTGGCCTGCATCTGGTGTAAGAAATCAAGGTGAAATACACTTGTTCTGCTCCAGTGCAGCAGTAACAGGAGGGGAAGATCTCACTGTAAGAGAAATAACTGTGTATGCACGCTTTTTCTATAGATTGGAGCGTGTCCAAAGAACAGCAATGAAGCTGGTCTAGAGTACAAGTCTTATGAAACATACCTGAGGGAGCTAGGGTTGTTTAGACTGGAGTAAAGGAGGCTGAGGGACAACCTTATTGCTCTCTACAACTACCTGAAAGAAGGTTGTAGGAGGGTGGGGGTTGGTCTCTTCTCCCAAGTAGCAAATGATAGGACATGAAGAATTGGCCTCAAGTTGCGCCAGGGAAAGTTTAGATTGGATATTAGGAAAATTTTCTTCACTGAAAGGGTTGTCAAATGTTGGAACGCACTTTCTAAGGAAGTGATTAAGTCACCATCCCTGGTGGTGTTTGAGAAATGTGTAGATGTGGTACAGAGGGACATGTTTTAGGTTACATGTGCTAGGTTAATGGTTGGACTTGATCTTAAAGGTCTTTTCCAATCTCAACAATTCTATGATCACTGGAGGAAGGTAAGGTGCCTCCTGTGCTATAAGTGGTAAATTCTGTGGACTAACATAGGAGTTGCAAAGATGTAAAATTGTGTGTAATCAGACAAAACTTGAAAAAATTCTTCTAATAGTTTATGAAGACAGTCTTACATGGTACGTGTCATAATGGAAGGGATAATCAGACCCTAATTAAACCCTTCCTTTTAATGTTGCTCAATGAGCTAAATCCCCTAAGCTTCCCATGCAACCAGTTTGAATAATATGATATCCCAATATAAGCTGACTAATTATTAAAATTCAAAACCTTAAGTCTTAAATTAGCAAGAGAAAAATATGTATTTGGGATACATACAATGGAAAGCAGCATGCAGCAGGTCACCAAAACATGTACCGTGTCTGGAATTATAAGAGAGCTGGATATGACACTGACTGCTAATATCCCATACAAGCTATTCAGGATAAGGGTAATCAGTGCTTCAGGTCACTTAGCTCAGCTGGTTGCGAATATCTTATCTTTTGCAGAAGCTTCTGTCTTCCTGCTTTACAATGCTTACCCTTACACAAAAGCTTTTGCTTGTTTGAAAATGTAAATTACTGCCTTCTATGCTGCCAGAAATACGGTATACGGTAAGCCAGAAGAATCAGTCTGAAGCCATACATTTGAGTATCTGTCATGTTGCTTTCTTGCTTTTGCCAGGAGCATTTCACGTTTTCCTGAATACCTTACTTAACTGTGGCCAGTCCTAGTGTGAGACAGGGAGAGCAGTTGCTGTGCTGGTTTCTCCAGTTGCTGAGGCTGATGCCTTTTAGTCTCACTGGCTCTTTCTCTTGCAAATCAAGTGCTTGCACTGAAAACTCTGCTCCCTAGAGCCCTGACAGCCACATGGTGAAAACACTTGACTTCAACCCTAACCTGTTCCGAGGTAGATAAGAGCCTGAATCAAAGCCCAGGTGAAAAAGGCTGTTTAAGTTTGAAAACACGTGTTTTGGGAGCTGCAGTTGGTGCTGGGTGTACACCTCCCCACTGGCAAACTGCAGATCCACCTCTGGCCAATGCATTTGCAGAACCAGCAAACCCCAGGACTGGGAGTGCAGAAGCTGTTTGGGGCCCCACCAAGCTGAAAGAATGTTCCATGACCATAGGGGGATTTTGGATGAGGGCCCCCAAAGCCTCTCGTGGGAGGTTGTTAGCTAAAGAAATTGGTATTGAGTGTTTAGCAATTAATAAGTCCACTTCATTTATGTATTCTTACTGCAAGGAGGTTTGTCAGAAGGGGGACAGATCTTCTTCAGCACTATCATGTGTGGTGACTAATTAACATAAAAACATCTGGCAAGTTCTGGGGTTGCGTTTTTTAAATAGTGCTTAGATATTTTAACTTGTTAATGTTGTAAGTCTTCAGGATCTTATAATCATATAAGTATTACAACATTTTAAATGTTTGTTTTCTAAGTCCTACTAAAACTTGTTTCTCTAAGACATAGGACAGGACTCTGCGAACATCCACCGATACTCTTCATTTGACTCTCCTAAGTTCTCTGTTCATGTCAAAAGGGAATATTCTTTTGCTTAAAGCAATGATCTCTGTTTTACAGGATTTTGATGAAATGCATCAAGATGTGCATTCTATAAAGTTTCTCCCTGAAGTTTTTTACTCAATACATAAATCGGTATCAGTCATGTTTCAGTTCATGGGTGTTTCATTTTGCTCTATGGAAAGAGTCCAAGGCTGCTGCTGCATTGTATCTCAAATGGTTCAGGGGGCTTGGTATGTCCCAAGTGTTGGGGGTTTTTTCTTCTTAAACATTTTTGTAAAGTTAAAATTTATCTGTATTTTTTTTAGCTTGTCTGCATATTATATCAGAGGAAAGGTTTTATATATATGTAAAATGTTCACATACTAAAGTAAATTAATAAAGCTTCCTTTTCGTATGAAAGAGGTAAAGAAAGCTACCTGGCCAATACAGTACCATTAATCTATTCTCTTTTCTCCTTTCTCTCTTTACCCCTCTCTCTACAATAGAAGTGGAACAAAAAGGTAACTAAATACCTTTCAAATTATATATATTTATTACTTATGTATAGGCTAAGTTATTTAACAGTTTAACGTTTTAGTTGAAATATTTTGTCATTAATTCTCACTACTTTTTTGTTATTTAGTATCTCTGCTGCTCAACTTCACCAGCTAACTCATTTTTGCTGAAAAGTTTTTACCAGTGCCACTTTTTTTTCTTTAAATTTCTATTCAAAGCTTCTGCCCCAAAGAATTTGAAAAGTGCATACATACCTATGTGCTTAACTATATCAAATTATGCCATAAAAGCCTCTTGGAAACACCACCCCTTTCTCAACAACTCTGGGTGGTTCTTAGACCTGAATAGAGCAATATACTTTTACACCAGTTATTAAACCTGATTTTCCTCCAGTTTCACTCTCCAGAGGATATGACCAATTTCTGCATTTCTGAAAATAATTGGTTACGCTTCAAGCAGAGAGTGCAAACGTGGGATCCCATCACTACCAGAAGCCCCTCACTACCAGAAGCATGTGATGACATACTTCTTCCTGTCTTCCTGCTGCCCATCCCATCGTCATGGTTATTCTACTACTTATGCTCACAGAGATCAGCATTACAAATAACCAACAAATATTCTCCCCCCAAAGTGTGTGCTACCAGGGAAAATGAGGGCCAAGCAAGCCAGTTTTGCTCCTCAGCATCCGTCCTTTTGTCTCCCCATCCAGCTGTCTCTCCTCTTGACATTGGCATTCCCATGATGCCAAGGTCAGCCAGGCACTGGCCAGGCCTGCTCAAAGGCACTGGGCATGCCCTGGCCCCTCTCAGCCTCCCCGAAGTCTGAGCAGCAAAGCACCCCAGTTAGTCAAACCACTCCTCTATGCTCCTCTCATGTAACAGTAGAAGGTATATGTTTTTAAGTTTTAATTACTACTATATTTAACAGGACCGTTTTTAACTGATTAAAATCTAGACCTTGGGTTCCTCTCCAGTGAACTTTATTCTTTTCCTTCCTTCTTTCCTTCCTTCCTTGTCTTTTCCTTTCAGCATCCATATGTCATTCGTTTTTAATTGTGTGGACTGCATGTTTCATGTGTCCTGTAGCAGCTTTGAAAGCCTCATTTCTAGTTATACTACAGATCTGTAGATGGGTGTTGTTCCCCCCGACTCCCCCGCCCCTGCTCCCTTTGCTTTAAATGCTCTTCTGAGTTGCTAAAGGATTCCTCCCTGCTTTGCTATTGGTACCCTTAAAATATTTAATGTCGCTTGGGCCGTAAGGATGGGAATTTCTTTCTCTTATTTCCACTTCTAGGCTACTTTTCTGTGGGCTGTTCAAATAAATATGTGGATCAATTCCCCAGGAGTTTACCCCTTCACCTAGTAGGTACAGATTCACTGCTGAATATAATCTGGAAATACAAACCCAGAAATCCTTTGGGGGCACATATTCATTTCAGAGTTTACAAAGGCCAAGTAAGTACACCTGTAAAAATAGATTTGAAAAGCAATAAGAAAATGAGCCATAGTGATAGAAAAAGCAGGAAAAAATCAGTTCATTGGAGCAAATCTAAATCTAGAGATATGGCTGGTAGGAAGGCTAGTCTCCAGCTACAAGGCATTGCTCTTGGATTTCCTCTGATATTGAGTGTCCTCTGCTCCAGAACTAGAAGCGGTTGAGATGTTTGGGCCAACCATCTCCAGACTGTCATTAACTTTGGGGTTTTGTTTTAAATTCTTTTCCCCTCCAACAGTTTTTCTTTGCCCTGGACTGCTGAAAGGAGTATACCAGAGTGAACACTTATTCGAATCTGACCACCAGTCTGGTGCCTGGTGCAAGGACCCTCTGCAGGCGTCTGACAAGATCTACTACATGCCCTGGACACCATACCGGACAGACACGCTGACAGAATACTCCTCCAAGGATGACTTCATTGCAGGAAGGCCAACCACAACCTACAAACTCCCGCACCGGGTGGACGGCACAGGGTTTGTGGTGTATGATGGGGCTTTGTTTTTCAACAAGGAACGAACCAGGAACATAGTCAAGTTTGATTTGCGGACAAGGATTAAAAGCGGGGAGGCTATCATAGCTAATGCGAATTACCATGACACCTCTCCTTACCGCTGGGGAGGCAAGTCTGATATAGACCTGGCTGTGGATGAGAATGGCCTGTGGGTAATCTATGCAACAGAACAAAATAATGGCAAAATAGTCATTAGCCAGTTAAACCCTTACACGTTAAGGATTGAAGGGACATGGGATACTGCCTATGACAAGCGGTCAGCTTCTAACGCCTTCATGATCTGTGGGATTTTATATGTGGTGAAGTCTGTGTATGAAGATGATGATAATGAAGCCACAGGGAATAAAATAGACTACATATATAACACTGACCAAAGCAAGGATAGCATGGTGGATGTGCCCTTTCCAAACTCCTACCAATATATTGCTGCTGTGGATTATAATCCCCGAGACAACCTCCTTTATGTATGGAACAACTATCATGTTGTAAAATATTCCTTGGATTTTGGTCCACTGGACAGCAGAGCAGGTAAGGATTTTAATATGAGCCAAAATCACAGTTGGGCTATTTTTCATGCAAATTGGGTGTAAAATTGAAGTACAATCCTGTCTCGCTGATTTGCCTGTGTTTCTGTAAATTAAGTACCACCACAAGACCTGTGATGGGTATTAAGACATTAGTACTTACAGAATATATTAATCTTAGTTTGAAATGAAATAGAGAAAGGAATGTGCTACCTGTAACTAACCTGCAACAGACTCCAAATGTCCATGCATTTGTTTGCATAACAGAGATAGCACTCTTTTCTACTTAATTTTTACTTAATTGAATTTTCCTTTATACATCAGATCATCTTCCCTTCTGCAGGAGTTTTGGCAAACTAAAGTGAGAAAGATGCCGTCACTGCAAACAGACAGGGGAAAACTGCCAACTAGTTTAAATTACTTCGTTCCATTAAGCTGGAGGAGTTTGGGCTATTTAGGGAAGCCACTGCTAATTGCATACATGAGCATACACCCACAACTGTGTATCTAAAGTCAGGAGGGGAACTCACAACAAAATCCTCCAAAACATTGTGGTTTTTTTCTTTTAAGTTTTTTTTTTTTTTTTGTAAACATATTTTACAAATATGTAAAATTTACTTATATTTTCTTACTGTATTTTATCTAAGAGAGGAGTATCTGGCCCCCAGAGAATTCCCAGCTTTTCCAACTTTTTTCCTGTTAGAAATCATGCCAATAGTTAATTAATTACTTGAGTTATATTCCCTTGACTTTACCAACTTAATAATCGTTTTGCAAATAGTATGTTCTTGGTTGCCACTTTACTAGTAACAATACTTAGTCTAAATTGTGGTCAAACTTATATGACAGTGCAAAAATTTCCAAATGCTGTTTGCTCGATCGTTTTAGGTATCAGATAGTTCCTGTGCTAGACTGTGTACTTCAGAACAGCTGAAAAAATAAGAGGAAAGGCAGAATTAATATGATTTGAGTGGCAAACTATTTGATTTGTAACGTGGCTACTCAGAAAACATTCTGTTTTGTTAATAAGAAACTTGTGAGTGAATGAGTGGATTCGGGTCTTCAGATTGCAAAAGAGAAGTCAAAAGGTTTCTGTTGCTGAGCTTTTCTTTTTTCTTTTCTGTGAGCAGCCTGTTATCCATGTGAAAAATGGATCAAGATATGCCAAAACAGACTGGATATGAAAATCAGGTTAGGGAGGAATAGAAGTAGTAAAATGGCAGTGAATTTCTCATTTTTATGCAAAAATGTAAGGAAGAGCAGAAGGAAATCTTGAAGAAGCAGATGAACACAAGCGAGTGACTGTTAAGAGAGGAGCAGGAACGTTTTCAGTGATGTTGACCTCTGCAGGATCTCAGATGAGCAAAAAATGAAGTAATACTTCTCATTCTCTCATCTTAATGATGAGCATGTACTTCCTGAATGGTAGAGTGAAGCAGAGCAATTTGTGAGCTATTGGTTATCCCTGAGGAGTGAAAATCAATTGCATCCCTCTTATTTCTCATCATTTCTCTCCTTTTCAGTGAATTATTTCCACGTATTACAGCAGACTCTCTGCTGCCATTTTTTCACATTGTGACCATTGTCAGTAATAGCATCTGTAATAAATAAAACCATAATCAGTGAAAACCCCAAATTTTCTACTTTCCTGTAAAAAAGGAAACGGTTCTCCCCTTTTACCCAGTCTATGTTGATGGGGTGGGAGACCAGGTGAAAAATTTGCAGAGGGCTGAAAGTCTGTCAGTCAGGTGCAAGGATTTGATTTGTCTTTATGTCACTGATTTGAAGCACCTTTAATTCACTCATGTTTATATGAGAATTTAAAATCCTCCATTACCTCAGATGGAAAGCTGAATTAGTTTTTGGCTTTGAGTGGTGGACCTGAGAAGGTTAACATGGTGTCAGGGATTCTGGTGAGCCTTCTCTGACATTCCTTTCATACAATTTTTGATAGCTTTGTAATGTAGGCACAAAACTGAATTATATGTGTTGTTTCTCTTCTCTGAAAATTGCCAGGATTTCCTTTTTGGCAGAAATGCTTAAGGATCCAATTACCTCACTGCTTTATGGGCTAAGAGGACTTTTGAGAGGGCCGCTTTGACAGCCAGTGAAATTTTCAATGAGACAGCTCAAATGGGCCAAAGTGAAGAAAAATACCTTTGCAAAGGGAGGTTACTGCTCTATTACCTGCATAGTCTGACTACTGGGAACGTTATTTTACTAGTCAGTCAAACAAAAGCTCTGATTTTCAATTGAATAGGTGCAAACACATGCTTGACACTGTTATTTTTTTTTTTTTTGTAGAGAAGAGCCAGGAGACCAAGTCTACATGATTCTCTTCCAAGTTCAGTACAACACATTTTCTGATTAGTACCAAATTTCATGCTGCAGTGATTTATATATAATAATAAATACATGACTGGCTTAAACCCAGCACCTCCACCAACAAGCAGAATAAGAGCTGATGCTAGGGAAGTAGTAAAGAACCAGAATAATTTTATTCAGTTATTTAGTTGTGTGTGTTTGTACAAAGTAGATTGTGAATGTGTTTTTCCCCTCTTCCAAAATATCCAGTGTTTCTCTATTTCGAGCAAGGCAATGTGCAATTCAGCCATTTTCCATAGGGTTACAGTTTGAGTAGCAAAATATGCAAATAGTATCGGCCTAATTAGAAAATAAAAGAAAGATTGTAAAATTGATAAGTTGAACAAATTGGTTGTTAGAAAACATTTAAGAGTGAAGTTTTAGGTCTTAAAACCAACAATTGATCATAACAAAGAAGTGATGTATTTAACTACCTAAATAGCCAGTAGCATATTTGAAATCTCTCATATCATACATTTCAAGAATATCTAAAAAAAAAAGCAGGTGCTGAGGGCTCTGATTCACTTACAATCAAACATTTTCAGGCTTTTCTCAAGCTGTCCAGGGAAAATGGGAGGAAGCAGGAGTCACTTAGCTTATAGGAAAGGCAGAGATCACATCCTCTTGCTCTTCGCAGTGATTAAATGTTTTCTGTGAATTTTAATTTAGGGTCTGTTTGTGCATGTTGATTTGGAACTTCCTCACTGGTTTGGAGATCTTCACTGTCACAGACCTTCTCTCTCACTCACTGATTAAAAAAATAGGCTTTTACTCCTTGGAGTAAATGAGTGTCAAAACCCAGACTTTCTGTGCTCAGCTTCTGTAGCAGCTGAAGGTATCAGAGAAGACAAAATACTCTGAAGTCTTCAGTGAGGCACAAAGCTGGATTCAGCTGATCTAGAAGCAATTCAAGGCTCTTGATTGAATTAAAACCAATTGTTCATTTTTCTCAGAAATGGGAAAAGCTGCATTTTAAAGATTTTCCTCAGTCCTTTTTCTTTTTTTTTTTTTTTTTTTTCAATTTTTCCCTTCTTCTCTGGGGTTGTTTTGATTTATCCCCAAAAGTGGTTTTGAAAGCAAACACCCCTCAGTGCCTGCAAATCCCAGGAAATCTGTCATTAATGTCTACCGTCAAGAACTGAACTTGAAGGTGCCAAAAGCCTTTGAACCATATTTTCTTTGAGCTGTTTGGCCTTAAAGTGAGGTTTTCTGGAGGATGCTTCTCCATAATGCTCCTGAACTATTGGATTATTTCTTTGTAGCTGCTCTTGAGTTTGCTAATTTGAAGTGATAGCAAGAATAGCTCTGCAACTCTTGGAAGTGTTTTTCATGGCATTCTTTGAGAAACTGAACCCAGAAAAGTGTTCAGGTTGTTATTTTTCTTTTGTGCCCCACTAGACATTTGCAGAGTGGTAAATGAAAGGCTGTATCAACAGAATGTAAATTTTTCCTCAACCTAATCAGTTTTAATATTCACCAGTTACTTGTTTTAATCATCACCCACTTGTGATACAGTCTGCATAAACAAATTCAATGAAATATCAATAAGTCCTCCTCTCCAAAAAGGTAAAGTGCTCCCATCTTGCTTCCCAGCACAGAGCTGCATCTCCCAGCGTTGTGTCTCTTCACCTCACTGGGCAGGCATGGCTCCTGACTGGGCACCAGACAGGGGTTCCTGGGCAGCAGAGAGACCAGAAGAAAGTTTTGTCTTTTAAATGCCTAAGGTGCCCCATACCAGTGCTGGCAGCTCCGGTGCAGGGGCTCAGGATGTGCTGGCTGAGCATTTAAACCAGGGCTATGGACCATAGCCCATCCTGTAGCTTGGCAGTGAAGAAGTCAAAGGAAAGACTTCAACCAGGATAAGGATCTCTCTGTACATGTCTGAGACTTGAATGTCCTAGCAGCCATTCCAGTGACATGGGAAATACAGACCTCCTAGAGGAGGTCTTTAGAGGTAAAAGCTTTAGAGGAGATCTTTTGAATTATGTCCAGGAGATCCAGGAATTACAATATGGGGTGTTTAATAGGTGTATGAAGTTAATAAATGCCCAACACATAAGGAAGGCAGTGATATGATATGGAACTTCTAATACACTTAAACCTCATTGCATATATGGACTGCCAATCCAGTAATCAAATGTGGTATGAAGCCTCTGTCCATATCTGTGGTATTTTAAAAACCTCAGAGGGTTCATTGCAAACTTGAACATCTACGTTTTGTTAAATATAGTGGGATGCTCTCTTGGTATGTGATTGCAACCATTTATTCAGTAAGGATGGGGGGTATGTTTCTTTGTTGTTTTTTTTCCTAAAGCACTTTTACAATGCAGATAAGGTGAACTCTCTGTCCTTATAATATGCTAATTAAGTGCATTTGTGTCTTGGGTAAAAGATGTGGTAGTATGGTGATGAATAAGAACTTTAAACACATATGACACCTCGTTAAAATGTAATTTTTACATCATAAATCTGAAGCCTTTCCTTTGACAGCTGAGTAATGTGGATAGTGGGCAGAGAGTCTTGAACGTTTCAAAGCTATCATGCACTAATAGGTAGCTGAATGCAGTTTCCTGCACTGCTTGCCTTTAACACCCTACATCATTGCTTGGGAAGTGCATCGAAAGGGATGCCGAATCTTAAATCTCGCTTATGCACAGGATATGAATTGTCATTGATTCGAGATCCCATTGTGATAAGCCACGTTCAGTATCTCTGAAGCTGGATTTGGGCTGCATACTTAAAGGTCAGCTGAGACTTTTTGATGAGCAGCTTCTCCTGGCAGACAAGGGCCATTTTTAGGGAGCTGCTGAGTGTTTAATTGCAGCTTCTCCTGTGTTTTTATTTTCCAGTTGCTTTCCTCCCATCTAGGAGCATCTCTGGCTCTCTTGCTCCTGTTCCTCTTCATTGCTTACAGTGACAGCTGCTGGTTGCTCAGCATCGCTGGAGGTTTTCAGAGATCAGGCTTGGTTTCAGCAGCCTCTGATAAACACATATCATGACTGGTGCCCTGGTTTTTATCTTACAGTATTTGCCCATATATGTGTCCCCCATGTATTCTTTAAATATTTCAGTCCCTTTTTACTATTTAAGATAGAAAGACATGTCTAAGTTTGGAGGTGAAGAAAGCAGCACAGAGACTCTTCGTATTTTTTATAACAAAACTGGCATCTCAAGCTATATTTGCTGGCCAGCTGGTATCTTAAACTCAGGACAGGAAGATATTTCCCCTACCTGGGGTATGCTAGGAGCCAGAATTATGTTTGTTCCCCATTTTGAAGACTGATCTGTCTCTTCATTTTTATCCTCTTCTAAATCTTCCCTCTTTGTAAAGCAGTGTTTGATTTAAAAAAAAAAATATATTTAGAAATATCGTACCATTAGGGATTTCTCCTTTTTGTCAGGAAAGCTGGAGTTTGAGGTTTTTCCTCTACCTTCTCACAAAAAAAAATAAAAATCCTTAAAAAGTGTGAGATTCCTCAGCTTCAAAATGCTTTCTTTGTGGAACTCTTATAAATATTAATATTGTTTGGTTAGCACAGCAGGAGTATCTTCAGGGCCTCTCCAGTACGAATAAATATGTGGTTTCTCCTTCCTCCCACATTAAAATGTACTTCTCTCAATAAGACCACATAACAGGAGATAGCCTAACCAAATTTACGTGGAGGAGCCTTATTTTTCCTGAAGTCACTGTCCCCATTTGAGCCAGCCTGAGAAATGATACAGCAGATCAAACCCATTTGGGCACTAAACTGGGATACTGCTGTATCCGCTTTGGAGATCATTTGGTACTGTTGCAAACCGAAATGGAATCTGCTGGAAGACCTGGCCTGCCACAGCCAGCATCCACGGGCTGGGGTCCTGTTCCTATGAGTTTGCAAGTGGGAGTGCTTGGGAACTGGGCTAGTGGGCAGCCAGAATAGTTGAAGCAGTGGCAGGGGCAGCAAGAAGCAAAATGATTAAGCTAAACTTCTTTTTCAAGCTTCAAAACAAAAGGAGGCCAGAGATTTCAGTACTTCATAATCCTGTCAAATGCCGGACGGGGGGGAAACACCTTGCCAAGAACATGTCTGAATAGCTTAGGTGGTTGTTCCTGGCATCAAGCATGGGCTGTACTGCTGAAGATAGCAGGGTGAATGCATAGGAAAAAAAATTTAAATTCATATGAAGGATAGCTGCTTTTTATTTCTGCAGTGTGCTCTTTGACTTGAAAAACTGGCTTGGAGTTGTCATCAATTGTCAGTTCATTAAGTTCAAGACCACCAGGTTGTCACACTGACATCCACCACAGCTTGTAAGTCTGATGCAAATACTTTGCACCAAACCCAGCTATGAGTGTGCCAGCCCTTTAGGTCTGAGCTGTTTGCCAGAGGCAGGGAGCAAGAGGCAATACATAGCAAATGTCCAACACTGCCTTTTCCAAGAGGAAAGGACTAGAGATAGCTTTTGAGCGTTGGATTTTTACATGTGTTTTTTAGTGATGAATGCATTGTTTATCCCATGGCCAGCAGATTTTACTGCCTTGTGTGCAGTGATTGCAGTCTGCAGGGGTTTGGGGGTTTAGCACAGCAAGAGTCACTAGGGTGTTCCATTTTTGAGCTCTTGCCTCTGCCATCTCCTCCTCTCCCTCCCCAAAACAGGATTATAACCTGCCAGGCTTCTTCTAAAAGCATAATCCTCTCAACTTAGATTATATTTGTGCACCTGATTCCTCGAAGCCTGTCTGTAAGTAGTGCAAGCATGTTCTGCTCCCTACAACTCTGCTATGACCTGGCTGCAGAGCCACTAGCCTGGCTTGAGACATGGATCCAGGATGCTTTCCAATGCCAGCTTGGTTTTTTGCTGTGTTTTTAAAATGAGGAGCCTTTATTCCTCTCTGCACTGAAAATACCTCCACCATGGCAGCTCATGGGTCTGTATCACTCTCCTTGCTCATCTGCCACTGATTGTGTTTGTTCTGGAAATGACTACTGTAATATTTTTAGCAGCACTTAATAAGACTCGTCTCCTGAAGTCTAGTTCAGTGTTGCTAATTAACTACTTCAGTGCCGCCAGCACTGTGCAGTTATACCATGCCAGGTTTTCTTTCTGTTTTTCAATGCATAAAGCCAAGAAACCAGATGTGAACCCGCTGCTACATTCTGCTTTAGAGTCTAAGCATGCAGAGGATGCATTGGATGCCTTTCATACTGCTGGCCTTGATACTCAAGTTAAACAGGAGTAAAAAGCTGTTCAGGAGTAAGCTACAAAATTACTGAACCTTTACAGGGAGGCTTTACAGTGCCTTCCCTTGATTCCGGAAAATGTGGTGGTACCCTGAGCGCTTCCCCATTCTTCAGATGTGACAGCAAGTCAACTTTCCAGACACCTAAGGTATAACTGTGCTGTTAAAAAGTACCCAAGGTATACGTGAGGAATGGAAAGAACAAACTTATCTCTGGAAATCCAGCTGAACTTTCATGGTACTGTTGGATTTGATGGGTTGCTTATAGGAAATGAATTTAGGTTGAAGGTACAAAAAGAATCTTGGGAGCTAGTTTGAAGATCTCTGTGTCCTGGGAGAAAGGGGACCAGCCCATGAAGGGTTGTGAAAGGCTAGTAGGTCACGCTGTCAGCACCCTGCCACAGGAAGATATGTGGATCCTAGAAAAAAAGAGATAATAGGTACTTTGAAGCACATCTTATAGAAGTGCATTTTGGTGTTAGTAACTATGTTAAATCAAGAAAGCTGGGTTATGAAATAAACAAGAATGAAACAGTGTCTGTTTCTTGAGGTGTGCACAAGTAAAGGTTGATCTATTTCTATTTCTATTTTCTATTTTTCCCAGTACAAAATTCTGGGAAAAAATCCCGAAGTTCCTGGAGAGTTTCAACCTAGCCATTATTCAATAAAATTCTCTGAAGTTGGTGGGTGTTCAGGGGGCTTTAGGAGTGAGTCTGCATTGAATTTCTGTTTGCCCTGGAAGGAACTGCATTTTGCTAGTGAGAGGCTTTTTGACCTCCTGATGTGTATCTAAGGCATCCAGAGAGAATAACAAATTGTTGGAATGAATAGTGAATATGAGTAAGAATTTGAGTCTCAATGTCTTCCCCGCATTTTTATGTTGAAAAGACTTTTTTTAAGAGTATGCTCATGACTGGAGGGCAAAGCAGATTATGAGTCTTAAGTGAAAGACTTGTGTCCATTAAAACAATGTAGTTGTTGTAGCTGTAATGAGATTTCTTCACTGTAAATAGGATTTTTGCTTGATGAAAATGTGCTGGGAGGAAACAAGACTTAAGGTGAATTCCACTGAAATGTGGAATTGGGTTCAAAAAGACTGGCACTGAATAAGTGAATTAGATGTTTCATGTTAGGTATCTTCTCGGTTCTGTGTTCTCACAAAGTACCAGCTGCTTGAGACTCAAAAGGAAAGGGGGAAGGGAAGGAGGCAGAAAAGAAACATCAGAGCTGAAAACGAAAGAAGTTATACGCTGACCATGACAAAAGATGGGAAAATCAGCTGCCTTTATACCAGTCTGAGACGGCTTACTGGGGTGCCATTCATGCTTCCCTCAAATAGCTGGAATAAATTAACCCAGCTATGGGAGAGATGAGGCATTAGGCAGCTCTGCAATTCTCTTTCATCTGTTGATGCTTAGGACAGGCACGGGGAAAGGACCGTCTATGTGCTGCAGGCAGAGAAATAAAGATGGCATCAAGTATAGATATACTAACAGAGAAGTAGTCCTTAGTCCATTCTTTTCAACATACAATATGAAGACCACCTTTCGTGAGCTCTCATGTATTGGCCTCAAATTCAGTTGCCCCTCTGACTGTGTTGAATTCTTCCCTCTATCCTTCTACCATGTGTGAAGGATGGTATGACTTGCTAAGGTGAATTCTCTAAATTTATGTGATGTTTTGCCCTCTTGCACTGTTGAATTAAGAAAATAACTGTTTGCATGTCAGTGTGAACACTGAGACTCCAGGAGGACGGTGCTGAGGGAAAGCTCAGTATGATGAAGGAAAAGAAGGGAAATAACACTGGACAGAGTACAGCAATAACTATTTTTGGCCTTCTCCACGGAGTTGCTTGCTTTTTGCACTGGACAGTGACTGCCAAGTAGTTTCTTGGTGCAATATGGAGTGTGTTACAATTTATTCACAAGAGATATCCTTGGAGTGACTGGAACAGATTTTACTGATAAAAGCGTTGTGCTCTTCACCATGCAAATATGAGGATGAAAGGGGAATGGCAACACCCAAAACCAAAGCCAAGGTGGAAAGTGCTCTGGAATGTTTCTGGTCAATGCATAAGGTGCAGATTTGTCCAACATTGTGTTGGGAAGGGTGCCACTGTCTGATGCCTTGCCTGTAAATATAAGCTCTCTTTATGGACAAACAAAGCCTCCTTCTCAGCTCGGTTGGAAGTAACTGAAACTTTTGAGGAGTCTAAAACTGCAGAGACAGAACATGGTGTGTTGTGTAAGGCTGCTATAATGTGTTCTTTTCACATAAATGAGTTTAAATGACTCTGGTATGAAGAGTATAACAGAGAATTAAATTAGATTAATAGATTTTTTTTAAAGACCAGAAGGGACCATTATCTCATTTAGTCTGACCTCTGTAATGTATTTGATTGGATTTCATCCACTTCTTCTTGTACAGAGCCTAATGACTTGACTTTAACTGAAGTGTACCATCCAGAAAGGCACCCAGACTATCAGTGCATCACTTCATGGAGTGCTTTTCTTGGGTGGATATTCTTTCCCAGTGTTAAAGAGGCAAAATAATATTCATTTTATAAAAGTTTTGTTTATACTGCCCAGTCAGTGATTCCTTTTTGTGCCTTTTTGCATCATACATAAAAAGCCAAAAATGTTCTTGAATTGCACTCTTTGCACCTTGTGCAGACAGTGCTTGGGAGGTTGCCTTCCATGGGAATTAATGCTAGGTCTGAGTTGGGGTTTTTTGTTTTTTTGTTTTTTTTTTTACAATGTTAGAAATTTGTTACATGGAATGGTAAACTCCTGAGTAGACCAAGGAAGCAAATAACTCACTGGTAATGAGAAAATAGTATTCTGGGCATTAAAATCACAAAAGCCTTCTGCATTCAGATGTGTACTTTATGATGAGCGTCACTAAATGTGTCTGTAAACTCTGCTTCTTAATTAGAAGGAATTAGTAGTCTGCAGAGCTTGCATACTGCTCTCTTAATGCCAATTCCATTTTTATGTGAACCAGAGTGGTAGGGAGTGACATTTAAACCTTGGAGATTGTCATTAAGTTCTAATTTTCTTGTTGATGAGAACATCTGTCTGTTGGAAAGGGCAAAAACCTATTCCAGCAGTTTTTCCATAAGGTACTGGAAGATTTAATTCCAAATGGTTTTTCTCATTGTTGGTTTGGGTTTTTTGCCTTTTGTTTCCCACCTTTTTTTTTGCTTGTTTCCCACTTCTTACACTGAGTAAAAAAAAGGTGATGACGCAAGAAAGTGAACTGTAGAGTATACAAGAAGCACTTTGGTAAATAACCATTACACCAGATTTTTCATGTCAAAACCCACTGGCAAATTCTGGTGGAATGAGCTTCTCATTTTCTTCATAAGCAAATACAAATTGGCTACATTAAAAATGCCTTAATTCAAATTGAAATACTATGGTGTTGGAATGTATTTTTTCCTTCTAACACCAGGTTTTGTGATATTTTGGATAAACTTTGCCTTCAGGTATTTCATTACGGCTATGTGAGCACCTCAGAGAGGCCTTTTCAAGGCTGTGGCTTCATTAGGTTAAGCACTGTGAGAGTAGACCTTACTCCCTCTTTCTCCCTTTTTGATTGGAAAGAAAAAACCTTTAAATGAGCATGTATCAAGGAAGGCTAGGGAAATCCTCTCTTCCCTTCACAGTGGAATACGTGACCACAATGATCGCATACGCATTTGGAAGTCATTGTCCTAACATAGTTGACAGTGTATGCATAAGTTGCAACCAAAGAAAAGAGATTCTAATTAGCCAAAGCACCTCCAGAATGTCTAGGCTAGTGCCAATGGGGGTTCTGTGCTGCCGATTTCCATGCAGCCTGATTTGCGCATTGAAGATGGTAAGCATTTTTGTGCTGAATTGTGGTCTTTAGTGTTTCACTAGATTACCCCTTATGATGACTTCCAAACTGGGGGGAAATAATGTGAAAAATTTCTTTCTACGGTTAGTTGACATTTATCAGTGATGAATGTTTTTGCTTAATGAGTAAATCTAGAGCTGTAAAAGGCGGTCCTCTCCAGGTAAAGGTTTTATTACAGTGATCTTACTGTCCTCTTCCTACATTGGTTTGAAAGCCCCTTTTAATCTGAAAAAGGAATAATTATTAAAAATATAGCATGCATTGGTTCATTAATTCATCTTCCCTGAACACCTCGTGGACATGGAAGCGGCAGTGGGCTTGTGCATACCTGCGGTGTATCCAAAACTTGCTGATGTCATGTTCGAATGGGATTCTTGCTTCTGTGTGTGGACGGCAGAGGCCTGTTTAGCATCGTGGTGCTAACCTGATTTCTCCAAAGTCACATTGCGGTGTGACCTCTTTCCTTGCTGGAGAAACTTAGAGGAGTCTGCTGCACGTTCTTTGCCATGGATGTGAGGATCTTTTGAGGGCACAGAGGCTGTAGTGTTTTGGGAGGTTATGCAGTACAATGTAGCCCAAGAATGTCCCCGTACCTCTGCGGATGCATCTTGCCACAGAGTTTGCCTGTTAGACGTTGTGGGTCATGTCACAAAATATTTGAGGTTGTTGATATCCAACAGAGAGACAGGAAAATGAGAGGCTTGTGGCTAGCTGCAGGTGAGGTCTTTAAATGGTAGTTTCAAAATGGACCTAGCAAAGCACCAAGGACTCCAGAAGAGGCTCTGAGTATCATGGAGCTGCCAATAATAATAAAATACCTCCATTAGATTCCTGATTCATCTTCTCTGCCCCCTTCCAGTTGTTTGTTTGGTGATGTTTATGAAGCCAATCCTTTTTTTGATGACTTCAAGGGGAAAGAAGGGATTTGGCAGCCTTTCTTTCACTTGGAAATCACAGAAAATAAACCAATATTTTTGCCTGAAATTAGAAAAAAAAGAAGTTGTCAAGTTTTATGAAATCCCTTAATGTGCATGGCAGAGTCTCTGGCCTGTCACTAAAGGTAACACTTCCCATAGCTAGCATGATTCATTGAAGGCACATCTTCAAGCCTTTTAGCAAAAGTATTTATTTGTGTGTTTGTTTGTCTGGAAACTTGTAAGAAAGTCCTTTGGATGATTCCATATGAGATGTTAATATTATCTTTCTCCCTCAGTGTCATTATAAACTTCAGTTATCACTGATTCTAGAGATCTGTTTTACCTATGCTAGGCTTTTCACTCATCTACTACACAAGACTGATCTTTGGTTTTTATTTTTTTTTATTACTGCATATTTAACAGTAAAACTGAGTGATATTCTATTCCCAGCTGAGTCTCAAAGGGATGCAACTGTTTCTCATTTTAAAGGGGAAAAAAATAAAGTAATTAAATTTTAATTATTTTTCCCTTTTGCCCAAATATCTTCACACAGTGCAAATTAAATAAAATTATTTAACCATGACAAGCACTTCTGCCAATTAATCCCTGAGAAGTGAAGCTGGAAAATTTATGCCACACACATGTAGGCGGTCACACACAGATGCCTGCAAAAAAGAAACCCAAAGGAGTATAAGACAAGCATGAGTTAACCAGCCCCACAGAGCTGTGAATGGGAGTTTAAGTGATAGTGACGTTTGTCCGCAAGCTGCGCTGGGCTCTTTGCAGCGTCCCATGCAATACTCTGAAGAATCTTTTTCCCTTCTGGCTTAATAGCTGAAGATTAATTGAAGTTCAAGAACTCAGTATTTCTGGTAGCCTTTATACTGGAATTTAAGATGGGTAATTTAACTTCAAATTGATTTTTTTTTTCTTCAATTTGAGCTTTTAGTATGTGCATATTTTTATCTCGGCTGGCTTGAGTTTCCTGAATTACAGGCAAGATTATCAAGAGAGATTCATTAGACAAATGTGTTTATTAACAACATAAAAATTGTTGTACTGAGTGTCTGGAAAGTGGATCCAGTTACTAGAAAAGGAGATATTTCAGGCAATGTCAAAGCAGCGCTGCTTCTGAATTTCAGCAGATTGAAAACCCCACTTGAAGTCAATGTCCGAGTCCCAGGGAAGCATCTCTTCTCCAGAAAGACTTAATCTCATTCCTGTGGGGAGGTTGTCATGCACAGGCCCCTGGAGAGCCCAGGAGATGACTGCTGGCTTGGTAAAAGCTGTACCTGTGTCTGTGAAATGTTTATTCAGATCTGTTTGGTATTCAGACTTCATCTTTTAGCAGCTGAAATCAAACACTGAGCATAGTCATCTGAAGCTATTGCTGGAGGAAGTACTATCAACAGTAAAGTCATGCGCATTTCAGATATAAATATATATGCATGCGTGTGTGTATGTATAGATAGATATTTGCACGTTGATTAAATACATTTGAAAAAGTAAGATCTGCAAGCTGGCTCAGTTGCCAAGCTGATTTAACTAAATATACATTTATTCACATGGAAGATGGGCACGTACTCAGCAGCTTTACAGACAGAGGAGGGGTTTTCTCTCCTTGGATGGAGCTGTCCCAAAAAATATACATATTCTTATAGATACAAGCATTTGGTAGGTTTCCCCAACTCTACTGAGACGTCAAGATGATATGCAGAGCTAATGAATTTGATTAATTTTATTCCACTCCAAATACAATATAGGGTATTGATATATTTCAATCCCTTTACCTGTTTTCCCTCCTGTAGGATCTTCTAGGCAAGACTAGTTGGGCTTTGGCAGGTAGTGAAGATCCTTGGTTGAGTCGAACAACATCAAGATGGGCAATGCTAAGCTTAAGAAGAAAGCAAAAAGGCCTAAACCAAACCAAAGTGGGGGAGCAAGGCTGTGAGGGAATGGGCAGGTTTCCTGCATTAGGCAGTTTTCCTATGGCTTGCAGTGAAGGAAAGACTTGGTCCTAACTGACACTGTTAGACTGCCTTCATTTGTTAGGCAGTGGTTTCTAACCTCTGATGTTCCCAAGTACAATCAGTGCTTTTGAAGTGGAAAGAACATCAGCCTGATGGAAATTCAGGGGCTGATTTTCTCAGGCAGGAGAGGAGTCATCCAGGTGGCAAATGGAGACAGTTGCAATACTGGTGCTTTGAGCCTCCTCCTTGATTAAGGTTGAAGGGGTTTTTACCACCCTGGGGCTTAGATGTAGAAAACTACATTTACACTACAGCACACAAAACAACTGCCAACAGAATGATTTTTCGGTTTTTTTGGTTGGAGAATGTCACATTGATATAAGATCAAAATATTTTGTGGGACTTGGCCTTCTCTTGGCAGGGAAGTGTGAATATAAGCCTTTTGCATACTGGCGTTGTAATCAGTAATGTTAAATAGTTGTAATATTATTGGTTTATTGTTCTGTTTAACATGGAATTTTTTAGTGTTACTCAAGGAAGGAAAAGAATAGTTCTATGGAAATGAAAGATTTGGTGACCCTTGAGACAATATTGTTTAAAAGTTACAATTCTTTAGAAAATTCATCTTTTTGTCATCATAAAATTAGATCCTTGCACACCACAGTTTACTTTGGAGGACAAATTTTTCTTACCAGCACTGGTCTGGACTCACTTTATGGCCTCTCAGCCCTGCCAGAGTAACATAAAGCTTGTTATTGATTTAAGCCCTGTACGCTGGACTTACTGCATTTTTAGACCAAGCAGAGAAACTGGTTTAGCTGCCGAGAGGGGTTCTATCAAGGAATATTCTCTGTACTTTTTAGCTGGCCCTATAGCTGTTTTGTAGCTGTTTAATACTCTGCCCTTTTCTGTAGTTCATAACTTTCCCCTGCAGGTTGCAAATGTTGGAAAATCTTGGCAGTCCTTGCTGAATCAACCACAGAGAGTCTTAAATTTGCTATCTCTGGGCAGGAAGATCAATCACACATCCTGCATCTTGCTTTGGGGGAAAAGGACCAAGCATGCCAAGTGAATTACTGGGTGATTTATTTATTTGCAATTCTGGGATGGAATCTTTTATCTTCATAAATCTCGTGTTAAGATAGATATTATAACTATGCCCAGTGGTGATATATTTATCTATATAAAAATCAATGCCTTAACTGCATAGGGAGCAAATCTTCGTGTTTTACCCTACCTGATTTAGATTTGATATCTAAAGTTAACTAGGATTGTCCAGTGTTTAATTACATAATAAGATGAAACTGTATATTTAATCTACACTGCTAGATGCAAGGACTGAGATTCAGCTTCATACTTGCATGAAAGGGTTGGCATTTAGCAGGGGATGCATTGTGTGCCAGATTTTGTGATGGTTGGGTGCATCGCACTAACAACAAAACAGCGAGGGGAGCTGAGACATACATGATGTGGTTGAAAATGTCAAATGCTAGGAGTAGAGGCATGAGAGATAGGTGCCCAGCAGAGCTAACTGTGAATATGGCCTTTTTTATGAGTCTATCATTTGTTGCAAAGCTAAGCACAGCTGACACTAGTTAAAAATTAGCCTTGGTGCCTTTCCAGGGTATCTCTCTGAATGAGAGGCAGGGATGGATCCGGGCCCTGCATCTTCCTGATCTGGGCTGAATTTCCTTCTGAATTTCCTGCTTTCTTAGGATCACTGGCTTGCTTTTCTGCTTGATGTCTTGGGGCCCTCCTTCTCCAACTGCATTCTCTCCTGAATGCTTGAATGCTGTTTTCTGACTAAGTCATATTTTGCTTCCTCTGACGGCCATGGTATTTTCTCATTTCATTGCACCCTGTAGTAAGCTTATCACCTGCTCTTTTCTGTCCATGCTGTATTGATAGTATTTTAAATTGAATTTTGGACCTTTGGTCTGAAACTGGGAGAAGTGGACCAAATCAAAAAGGGGTTGCTGACATCAAAGTGTGTCTACACAGTCACTATCTGTCCGCAGCCTGTCCTTTGGTTATACACATTGATCAGTTCTGATATTTCCAGTGCAAAAATTTGTCCGTGACAGTTTTCTTAGCTAGAATTTGAGCAGCAGGACCTCTGGCCTCAAATGACCCCAATTTCTTCATCTTTGAGACCTCCTACTCATTAGAATCTTGTTATAGATAAGATCAATGACATTTTGGTAGATAATTGTCAGCTTGGGGAGGTTATGATAGAAATGCTAAAATTTCCTTTGTCCTGCACCCATTGAATATATAAGATGCATCAATTCACTGAATCACATTATTTTAGAAAAACATCTGGAGGGGACTAACTGTATAAACAGGGTTGAAGACCCTTACTGGCTTCTGGTGGTCAGAGGGTAATGCAAGGTATCTGCTTGTGTTCTCACTTCTTTTTTGCCCAGCTGCTCCTATTAAAGAAGCCTACGAACAGCTGAGAGAGGAAGCTGATATGGATGAGGATTGTTGCTCGTGGCTTGTCATCGTGTTGCAAATCCCTATGTTGTATTAGAAATCACTGTGAAGTGTCAATTTTTGCCTCCCTGCACAATGGCTTCTTCCCAGCTGGATGCAGTTCATTCCCATTTATATTGCTGGTTCTCTCCCAGGCAGGCGAGGGCCGGATCCACAGCTCCCATGGGAAAGATGCAGCCCTGCTGAAGGCAGTGAAGTTGCAGTTGTTTGCACCAACTAAAGATTTGACCGTTTGTCTTGAAACTGGCTTATCATCATGTCTGTAACCCTAGGGCTTGTTGCTCATTGCTTGCTTAATTGCCAGTTTAATCAAAACCTGACATATTGTTTCAAATATGATTTCTCCTGCTGAACAACTCAAGCTGTCACAGCATTTCTGTGCATGTGTCTGGTGAACGCCATGAATAACTAAAATGTATGGCTCTATTTTGTGGTGCCATGAATCCAAGCAGACGTGAGCTGCCCAGGTGCTATGGTAGATTAACAATGTTCCCATTCCCAACTTGTCATTAACCTTCTTGTGGGAAGTTATCCCCAGCAGAACTGGTAGGACAGACCAAATGAGTGCTCATCTGCTCCACTGTAAAGTCAACCAGCCTGACTTTTTTCCACATCACAGGGGTGATTAGGCATCTGGGGCTATATTCTGCTTTCTTCACTTTCTAAATGGCCTCCTAAAACTACACATTTTCACAAAGTCAGGCTTTACATTTTGCTCTCTGATGTTAAAACGTCAAGGCTGTCAAATCTAGTGACCATGTTGTTGAGCTCAGTGATATTTTTTTCTAGAGCCTCAGCCACTATGATTACAGAATTTTCAGTTCTGTTCAAAAGTACAGAAGTCTTCTTGCATTTTTAAGTGGAAAGAGAAGCTTTAAAACACAGTTATTGAAGACTTTGAGGCACAGCAAGGAAAAGTCCAAATCCATCATATTTATTATTTCTTGTGGGTTTTATTTGCTTTTGGCTTAAAAGGGCTAGGATGTAATCTCAGAATTTGGAGGTGTCTCTCCTGCCTTGTACATGATTGGGATTAACAGTGAAATGTCTTCACAGCACCAAATTTGACCAATGTCATTTCAAGCACCTGTCAAGCTGAGTTTTTTTCACAGGTTGTTCTTTTTTCTGGTTGTTCTGGAGCTCTAAGCTTCTTCTAGTCATTTGTAACCTTTGTAATCAGCTTGACTGAGGTAGCTGGATAAAACCTCCTTCCCTGCTCATCCACCTTGTCAAGCACAAAGTGTAGGTATCTGTCCTCAATCCACAGCACAGACGTTCTTTTTACTGTCCACTTTTTCTTGTGATTGTTCCCTTTGTTTGGCCTCACCCCTTAGTAAAACCTTCCAGTGTTGATTTTTTTTTTTCTTTTTTTTTTTATCCTGAGCAGAAAGCTGCTTCTGTATCAAGTAACAGGCAGTTTGCAATCTGGCCTTTCATCTTTATGAATCTAATTGGAGAATTTTGGCTACCTTCTTGCAAAAGATAAGCTCTCAGAGGACTTGCTCCCTGAACATAGTGGTACAGGACCCAATACCAGGGACTCCAGCCTTCTATGAAGGTGAGCAAGTCTTGTCTCTTTCATAGATGAGTCAGGATTTAGCTCTTTTTTTTTTCTACAGCTTTCCCTCTACCCCTCATCCCCCTATTTACTGTTCCTCTTTGGTTCTGTTTGATTTGCCTGGAAATAACAACAGCATAATTCTTCAAATCCAGCAACTTGAGAGGGAGAACCCATCTCTTAAGTCATTCCTGGAGGGAAGGACAGTGAAAGCTTGAACTCCCACACAAAGAAGTTGAATGTGCAAAGGAGCTTAAACTCACTGTAAAAGTTTAGACTGGCACTAAGGGCAGCACAGCCACCTTCTTTAGTGGTGTTCCCCTCCATCTGCAGATGCTGTAGAAAGGAAGTGAACTTTTGGCTGGGGTTTGCACAGGATTCAGCTGGTTTACTCAAAGACTGATGTCCAGTTTTAGAAAGAGGAGTTTATGCTGCTCTGAAGGTGCCACTGCCACGATGGAGTCACAGCTACTTCCACAGCAGATTTATTATTTTTAAAAAAAATCCCTTCCCTTCCCTTCCCTTCCCTTCCCTTCCCTTCCCTTCCCTTCCCTTCCCTTCAGATTGTGCTGCTCCAAGAACCCCTCTGCAGCAGGTGGGCTCATTTGTAATACAGGTTGTTGAGAGCAAAATACTATCTTCTATCAGGTTCTCATGTATACGCAATACTTACTGTAGTGGTCACTGACCCATTCAACAGATGTTACTTCAGTTGAAACTGTCATGTCAATCAGAACCGAAATGGCTGATATTATTGAGACTGTGTGTTAAATCCTAAGGAGCCAACCAATCCAGCCTTCCCTTTGAGTGGCACCAAAGCCACTAAATGCTATTAGATATAACCCTATACAAGAAGGATTAAGCAGAATTACTCTGCACTTTCCCTGGTACAAGAAAGAGAAGCATGCATACATTCTGGGCTCCTCAGCAATGAGGTAATCATTACAATTGTTCAGTGTGAAGCTAATTCTTTAAAAATTGTGAATCCCACATTTTTCAGATATGTAGTTAGAAGTAATGCATTACTTCTTCCTTGCTCAAGTCCTGAGAGTGTGAAGGAAGATCTTCATGTTCCTGACAGAGGTCAGGTCAGGCAGAGAATTGAAGCTAGAGTTTATCAATTCTTTAATCTTTTAATCTTTAAAAAAGATCATTTAAGAAACCAATAGTTCTATTTAAGTGTTACCCTGTTAGAGGAAGTTTAACTTGAGATGTTGGACAAGGCCAGCATATGTGAATTCGTAAATCGTAAAGATTCGTTAAAGCAACTAAGGGGTTGTAGGTCTAAAGGGAAAAAAAAAATGTCTTGAATTGAGGTGTTGGTTGATTGTGTTTCAGAGGGGATGGAATATATGACTAAAGACAATTTGAATATTGTCTATTGCAAAGGAAAATATTCATAACTAAAGCTGTCTATTAATTTTATAGTGGCATATTTCACTGCAAAGAGCAGGAGCATGAGGAAGAAGGAGCTGAAAGAGTTTTCAGCTGGACTGAAACACACCACCTTTTGGGTGTACTTTTCAGACCCTGTGATCTCATTTGCAGTCATGCTGTACGTCTCCTGTAATATTTTTGGGGGCCAGACTCACACATCAGAAATGATGTAGTATAACGTGCCTCTTCTCCCGGCATGTATGCAACTAGATCAATGGGATCAGGAAATTTGGCGGTGCCTCAGGACCCTTGCTGGCAGCGCAGAGCACTGCCCTTGCAGACCTTTCTGTTGCCCTTGCAGAGGGCAGACATCCAGCATGACTCATACAGTGCGAAGGAGGCTTGGGTGAGAATTAATATGTATTATTCAAGAAATACTCATCAGGATCTTATTGTTCTAGCCTGGCTTCAGACTTATAATAACTATCATCCAAGGACCTACAGTAACATTGTGGGAACTAAGAATAATCCAGAGATGTGGTTGAAGGATCTTAAAAATTTAGGTTCCAAATACGGAATATCTGATGCTAAAATATTGTATGTAACTTTGTATGAAACATCTCTTCTGTAAAATGATGTTTAATCTATGGCCCTGTGGGCTGCACGCAGTTACTTTGGAGCCAGTGGGCCTGTGCCATTTCTGACCCACTGCAAACTTCTCAGTCCTTGACCATGTAGAAATAAGTAAGTGTAGGATGGCAGCATGAAGAGAACAGATGGCAAAACCTCCTGTGTCACTCCTGGGTTTCTGAAGCAATGAAAAAGGACACAATGAAGTTTATAAAGTCCATAGTTGACTTCAACAAAAGTAGTATTTATAAGCTACAGGCTTCAGATCTCTTTGAATCTATAAATCAGCAATTCTTCATGGGTCTTTAAAAACTTAAAAAAAAAAATTAATTGGCCACACTGAGCATGGGTTCCCCCAGCTGTTTACAGCAGGGAGGTAAAGAGGAAAAATAACAAACTTCACCATGTTTTGATAGTTCACTAGCAAAATTGTGGACAAAGACCCAACAAACAAGAAAACAGTTGTGCTCTAAAACTATGTTACATGCAAAGGTGAAAAGCATGCAAAAACAACACAACCCCAAATTGTTTTTGCGAGGCATTTTTGGTCTTCTTAGGATTGCTTCAACTTATAGGACTGGAAATTTCAGGAGTTCCCGGCTGAGATGATAGAAAGAGATGCTCTTTTACTGACTGGATGGGAGCATGCTTAATCTTTGCTATAAAGCGGTAAGGGTGCTCCTGGGATCAAAAAATGGATTTTGACCATCAAGGAATGGATTAAAAATTGTCACTGATGTGGAAAGGTTACAGATATATTAACAGCAAGGGATGAGGTTTAAAAATAGTGAGATTTCATTTTGTTTGGGCTGAGGAAGGGGGAGATGATTCCTGATGATTATTGAAAAAAATCCCAGTAAGGTGTTCTTTGGATGACTAATCCAGCAGCTTGCCTGCTATTGGCATTGGAGGTAAACTCAGGCCTAAAAGCTCTGCTACCTATGCTGTTACTGTCTGTACCCAAAATGTATTGACTGTGCCCTTGCCAGCAGGCAGAAAGTCCATATGCAATTGCTATATGTGTTAGGGAAGCCATTGTATTTGGATCCTCTGTCTGTGTGTAATGAAGACACATGGGAGACTTCTGAGACTTTCCTTTTCCTCTCACAGGTTTCTCCATCCAGCTAGCTTAATGATGAATAGTGCAGCAAATGTAGGTGATCTCACTCCTCCAACTTCCCAGAGATTGAACTGAAAACATGGATTCTTTAGAAGGCTTTTGACTGAGAGAGAAAACATGACAACATAGAGGAGATCTGTCAGAGTTGGATCAATTTGCCCAAACAGCTCCATTTTTCGGTTGACAGCATTTTAGCACTCAGAGGGGAGTTGTCAAAATCTCTCTACAGGCAACCATGTCCCTCATGCTGAGAGATACGTTATACTATCTCAAAAAGAAAGAAAGAAGGAAAGGAAAATAAGAAAGAAGTTGAGGTGACTTAGATTCCTGTTCTTTTAGCTCTTGGAGAAAATACTCTTGTTGCATTTCTTCATCAAATAACATAGTGTTAATCTTGTTTACTGCTTGACTACTCGCTTTGGAATGGAGCCTATCCCCTCTTGCAGGGACTCTGCACTGTAGCTGAAGGTTGCCAGCAGGAAGCAGCACCAGGCAGGCTGCATTGCCCATCTCAAGGCTCCATTGCAGATCAGAAGTGATTGATGAAGTTAGGGTGCAGTGACCCACCCAGAAAACAAATTATTCATCTCTTTGCACTTCCTTAATGAGAGAAGTTGATAAAAATACCTGTAACGAACACTGAAAGACTACTTTGATCCTTTATTGTCTAGCAGTTCATTCTGAGTTGTAGTCAATGAGGAATAGTCACAGAAGCCCATGGAAGATAGGAGTTATAGTTTGTGGTGTGTGGTCTTGTGGCAGTGGAAGATGAATTTCCCTAAGGTGGATAAGAGGATGTACAACTGGAGCCAGAGAAGCATGCCCGTGCAGTGAAATTGTTTCTTGGAGGCTTGCAATGATGAGTTTGTGGAGAGAAATTTGTCCGATGTCGAAGGTGAACAGAGGCAATGTCTCACCTTCTCGGGAGGTTACAGAGGAGAAAGAGAGGAACAGAGCAGAGATGTGTAGGCTGTACCAGGGAGGTACGATGTGGAGATAGAGACAATGCTACACATGGAAAGACATACAGGATGGCAAATAAAGGCAGAATTAGAGGGGACATCTTCTATAGTCTGTCACAAATGGAACCAAGCAAGAGTGACAAATTCTTGCACCACATCTCACAATATTAAAACCACCAGACATTTCAGTTGCCATCTCCAGGCTGGTGACTCACTGATCTACCTGTGTGCTTTGGACAGGAGTTTCCTACCATGTAATCCAGCATCTCAGCTGATTTCCCTGACAACCCCACTGGATGCTTTGCCACTGAAATTTAAGCTCAACGTGGCAAGAGCTACTGTCTGATTTCATCTTTTCCCCAATTGCTCCCCTTTCTGAATGAACAATAACAGCGCAAGTAACAGAAAGACAGGGCTGTGTCCCAAGCTCTGCCTGTGAGAAGTGAGCGTGCTGTAACACATTTGGTTTTCATTCAAACCTTTGACCTGGAGTTGAGACATAGCTCTCTAAATTATGCTGGCAGGTGGATTAAAAGCTGTCTGAGTGGTGGTGAAGAAAGGATGCAAGTGGTGGGAGTCTCCCTAGGGCATGGAGAGAGTCTGGTGTGGGGATGGAGGGGGCATCCAGATACAATGCCACTACTGTTCCCAGGTGTGGTTTTTTGTTACAGTTAAAATGATAGCTGTCCCCACCCCTCCTTTGCTCTTCTATTCTTGCCCTTTCCTTTGCATCAGATCTGGTACTGCCACCACAGCAGCCTGAATTGGCTCTGCTCATTGAGTGGAAAACTAGTAATTATTGTTTTCAGTGGGTCATTTTCCATCAGATCAGCTCTTGCTCACTCTGTGCTTCCATTAATTGCCAGATCTGCTGCAAGGGAGGGGATGGAAGTGGCTGGCCATGTCCCAGGGGAGGGAAAATCGCTGTGAAATGGGTTAGTTATAACACGAAGTGCTCCCTTGGTTAAGAGTGCCAAGCTAAGAGAAATGTGGGAGAAAGAAATGTGGGCTATAGTGAAAGCACAGCAGCAAAAGGCAGGCCCTAAAGGAGCACGGACAGGGCGAAAAGAGCAAGCAATGGGAAAAAAATAAGGCAGGAACATCTCAGGCATGGAGGCATCAGGATTCTTCCCCCCACCAAGAAATGGAAAACAAAGATGAAATCTTGACAGCAAGACCTGCTGCTCAGCATCTGGGAGCGGGCGGTAAGCAGCCCCAAAAAGACACCTTTCTAAACAACATAAGGAACAGTTTTGCCTCTGCAGGAGATGGACTGAATGGTTTTGGCTACTTATCCCTCCAAAAAGTCTTCCTAATTTCTTCATTTCAAGTCTTTTCAGCCTCATCTGATGCAGAACAGGCTGGGCTTGACCCTCAGAAGGAGTTGGGAGTGTCCTGCTTGACTTTTGGGACAAGAACAGAGTAAAGATGGGAGGAGCTGGCACAGCACTTCTCATATCAGATTAAATCTTTGGGAGTCAGCCAGGAAAATCTCCCTGGGCTTCGCTGTACTCATCATTGCTAAACCCACTCTGAGTAGTTTCTGGTTGCCAATATTCGTCATCAGCCCCAGGGCTCTGAGGATTGCATTGCTCCAAATCCCTCATTCTCCTCTTCACCAAAATCCCTCTCCTCCTTCCCCCAGTTTTCCAGTGTAGGTGACTAGTAAATTGTATTTCATAGCACAGCAAGTACAGCTGGGAGGTGAAAGCTAATACGATGTGTCATGTTTCTTTATCCTGCCAGGCAAACTTTCAGGGAGTAAAGCTCAAAAAAATGTGCAGCCCTGCCTTGGGAAAGCCAGACCTGCATACAGCCTTCCTCAGTGTGCTGCCATATGGGGGGAAGATGGGAGGTCTTTAACATTGTTTAATTATAATGGCATGTGTTAAATATGTCCTGGATTTTTTTCTTCTTCCTTGCTGGCCCTTATACCAGGCTGTCATATCACAGGATAAATTCTGAGATGTGCTAGAGGATGCAGAGCACTGATGGAGCAAAGGTGGTGCTGAATCAAATGCTTTAGGTCCTTAACAGAGGAATGAGGTTAATCTAAACACAAAACAGAAATTACAATGTTTGCACAGCAAGGCAAGGAATCTTAGTGTGACTTGAAGAAGCATCTTCATCTCTGACTTAGCTGGGGCATGAGTTTCTGAGTCCTAAATGCCACGTTGAAAATATGCAGCTGCTACTAGTGAAAAGCTTCCAATTGCTTCAGCTGCTGTAACACTCGGGCAGTTTTTAACCTGTTCCTTTGGCATTATTTTTCTCCTTATTTTGCCCATAGTTCAAACCTATCCTAGGCCATTCCAAGTAGTGGCTGTCACGAGGGACAGTTTTGTCATCAGAAAAGGCCATTTTGATTTCCTTTCTCTTATGCTTAAAGCTGTTGTTTGTTGTGACAGAACCAAAGCAGGAATAGTATATCCGCAGAAAAGACTAGTCCATTTTGTCGTGCTTTCTGCTCACACAAGCACCGCTTTTGGATTTGCATTTACTCTAAAGCACAAGATGCATATGTGACAAGGACTTAGCCAAACGTCTCCCCAGCTCAGTTCTTTCCTTGTGTCCTTTACTGAGCTTTCTTGCTCAACTCCAAGGTTTTCTTAGCTTTTGACAGACCCTGTGGCTGAGCCTACAAGTTCCTTTGGTCAGTGCTGGGGAACTCAGCTGCAGCCTAAGACAAGAAATTGAGAGCCTGCCTCTTCCTTCTCATCTGCAAATTAGTGAGTTTTCCTGTTGACCCCTCTCTTTGGAAGATAGAGAAGCAAAATGCACATAACAAAGCAGGGGTTTAGTTCAAAAAATGAAGGGCATCCTGCGCCTCCTACACTCAGATATTAAATTACCTGTAATATAAGATGCATGAGCACATATTATTGGCATTTGAAAGAGCTGCTAGTTTATGCATTTTATAACCTCTTCAAAAGCAACATATAGCTAAGCAATGTATATAGTTGCAATATTATAACTTTGCTCCTGTCAAGAACAATATAGGAGAAGAATCATTTGCATGTTACGCTGGATTTGCACAGGAACACTCATCTCAGCGTGGATTGCAGGCTCTCTGTCAATGCCCGTGGAGACTGCTGGATTCAGTAACCTCTATTTTCAGAAGGCAGTTGTGACCAGGAGCCAGCAGTTCCTCCACATGCAGCCATACTGGCAGGTACCCTACTTTTTCTGCTACGGTTCAAGCTTGCAGTGGTTCCTGGTATGAAATACAAGAGGCAAAATGGCAAGAGAGCAGAGATAATGTAGTCAGAGAGAGCCCTTTGGAAAAGAGGGTTTTCTTGTGTTAACAGGCATGAACAGCTTCAAGGGAAGGACAAGGAAATAATCCTGGGAGGGAGAGAAGAAGAGGGAGCAGATGAGTTACGGCTAAGGAGTTAAAGGGGCAATGAAAGATGAAAGAGAGATGTACAGATGAAAGAGAGATATTCCATAAAAGTCCATGAATAAATTAAGTGGTGGACAGAATCAGTGCTAACTCTGACATGTCTGAGGTAGAGAATGGCTTTATAAAAGCTTTATTTAAAAAGAAAGCTTTTAATGCAAAATGAAAAAGGGTGGGCAGTGAGGAAATAATGTTTTGTAAAGACAGTCATTGATGAAAGGCAGAAAAAAAGGCTGCCAAGAGAAGTCTGAGTGCATGCCGACTAATAGGTCTGAATGAAATGTATTTAATGGCATGTCAGAAGAATTTGTTAGCAAACCCGACAGCTTTTTAATTTCCCTTTCCATATGTTTTTATATTTGCCTACATATTATGCAGTTCAAAAAGACTCATGAGTGGAGAAAAAAGGACAAGAAAAAAAGTGTACTAATTTTGGAAATTAAAGAGCATGAGAGTGATGATCCTGGAAATTGCAATCCAACAAAGTGGAATGCTTTCTTCAGTTAGATAATAAATTAGTTTTTTGGGAAAAAAAATCTCATTCACAGTTAGAGGATTCAAGAATTGTGGCCAGAAAGTAATGTTGTTCTTTACAGATCAGATCATTACAGGCAAACCGGATTGCTTTTAAAAGCAGAATTTTTCAATTACATGAGCAAAAAGGCCACAGCATGCAAAATATACTTTATCTGTAAAGACATCGTAAAATTGTCAGTGTGTTTTCCAAGACTTTTCCTTCAAATACATATTCAGCATACCTAGTGCGTGCTCATCCCATTGTTATTGAAAAAACGTTGTGAAGAGCTGAAATCAAAGTCTGAGGAATCAATGTGTGGTTTCATGGTTATTAACTTAACTCATTAGCGATCCAAGCAAGCGAATAAACAGAATGAGGGATTAAGTCACAGAATCACAGAATTGCAGGGTTGGAAGGTTCCTTCAGAGACCATCTACTCCGACCTCGCTGCCAAAGCAGGGTCACCCAGAGCAGCCTGGATAGGAACGCATCCAGACGGGTTTTGAATATCTCCAGAGAAGGAGACTCCACAACCTCTCCGGACAGCCTGTTCCGGGGCTCTGTCACCCTCAAAGTAAAGACATTTTTCTACATGTTCAGATGGAACTTCCTGTGTTCCACCTTGTGTACTTTGCCCCTTGTCCTGTCACCAGATACCACTGAGAAGAGCCTGACCCTATCCTCCTGACACCTGCCCTTTAGATATTTATAAGCATTGATGAGATCCCCTCTCAGTCTTCTCCAGGGTAAACAGACCCAGGTCTCCCAGCTTTTCCTCGTAAGAATCACAGAATCATAGAATCACAGAATGGTTGGGATTGGAAGGACCTTAAAGATCATTGAGTTCCAACCCTCCTGCCCATGAGCAGGGACACATCCCACTAGATCAGGTTGCACAAAGCCCCATCCAGCCTGACCTTAAACACCTCCAGGGATGGGGCATCCACAACTTCTCTGGGCAACCTGTTCCAGTGCCTCACCACCCTCACAGTAAAGAATTTCTTCCTAATATCCAATCTAAATCTCCCCTCTTTCAATTTAAAACCATTACCCTTTTTCCTACCAATACACACTGGTCATCTTCATGGCTCTCCGCTGGACCCGTTCCAATAGTTCTATGTCCTTTCTCTGTTGAGGATTCCAGAACTGGACACAGTACTCCAGTTGGGGTCTTAGGGGCGCAGAATAGAGGGGGAGAATCACCTCCCACGACTTGCTGATCATGCTTCTTTTGATGCAGCTCAGGATACAGATGGCTTTCTGGACTGCCAGCGCACACTGACAGCACAGGTTGAGCTTCTCATCCACGAGCACCTGTACCTGATGTCATCTTTTTTTTTCCTTTTTTGAATATTGAGATTATGTTCCTCTTTTTCCAGTCAGCTGGAGAGGTGCTCCATTCCCTTTATCATCTTTGTAGCCCTCCACTGAATTTTTCCAGTAGTTCCCTGTCCTTCTTGAACTGGAGAGCAAAGAACCAGACAGTACTCCAGATGCAGCCTCACCAGGGCAGAGTAGAGAGGGAGGATGACCTCCCTTAACCTGCTGGACATGCTCTTTTTAATGCACCCCAGGAAACCATTTGCCTTCTTGGCCACAAGTGCACAGTGTTGGCTCATGGTCATCCTCTTGTCTACCAGGACTCCCAGGTCTCTCTCTACAGAGCTGCTTTCCAGCAGGTCTGCCTCTAGCCTAGACCACTGTGTGCTGGGGTTATCCTTCCTAGATGCAGGAACTTACACTTGCTTTTGTTAAATTTCATTAGATTTGTCTCCATTCAACTTCCTAGCCTGTCTAGGTCTCTCCGAATAGCAGCACAAACTTCTGGTGTGTCAGCCACTCCTCCCTGTTTTGTGTCATCAGCAAACATGTAGAGGGTATGCTGTGTCACCTCATCCAGGTTGTTGATGAATATATTGAACAAGACTGGAAACCTAGTAATGACCCCTGGGGAACACCACCATTTACAGGCCTCCAGCTGGACTCTGCATCACTGATCACAACCCCCTGAGCTCTGGCCATTCAGCCAGTTCTCAATCCACCTCACTGTCCACTCATCTAACCCACACTTCCTAAGCTTACCTACAAGGATGTTATGGGAGACAGTGTCAAAAGCCTTGCTGAAGTTGAGGCAGACAACACCCACTGCTCTCCCCTCATCCACCCATCCAGTCATGCCATCATAGAAGGCTATCACATTGGTCAAGCATGATTTCCCCCTGGAGAATCTATGCTGACTACTCCCCCCAGTTACATAGTCAGGATCAAGGTACCTCATAAACCTTTTTGTTAATCAACAGAATGACTTTTTTTTCTTTGATTTTACTATTATTGACATCTGAGAGGGTTGAAGGAAGACAGACAAGAGGGGATGCGTAAAGCAAGCCCTGGCAATGTGTACACAAGCACACAGATAAAACTCTAAATCAGGAGTCCAAACTGGAAGATCAGAGCAATAGTCCTTTTGGCTTTAATGGTATTACAAATTTTGCCACTGACTCCATTAAAAAACACAATTCTACCATATAGATCTATACAACATTTTGAGGCTCAAGTCAGTTGCAAAGACTGACAGGAAAGGTTTCACCAAGTGATGCATGAATTCTGTGGTTTCAGATGCTTAGTTCAAGCCCCAGCTCTAGGAATGAGTGACTCCAATCTTCCCCTCTCCGGTTCTAGCTACTGCAGAAAAACACTTGAAACAGGGAATGTGAAAGCCTTAATGAAAAAAAGGGATGGCAAAAACACTCAACACCTCCTCCAAATTGTCTGGTCCTTCAGCTATTTTTTCTGTATGTTGGGTCTGGGCTGACAATAGGGGAGCACCAGGAGGCAGGACATGGCCTCCCTTCCCTGCATGACCATCTCTCCAGCTGTTAGGTTTTCATTTCTACCCATTCTACACATCTATTAAACCGCAAGCCTATTTCATTGACTGCTCTTTGACCTGAAGAGCTGCACACATACTAACCAATATTGGCCTTGTGCCCATGCCTATAGAAGAGGAAACAGCTGATGTCAGGTCCTTCCCAAATTTTGCAGGATGCTCCAAAAATACCTACATCTCTTTAAATTAAGATAATTCATGATTCAGTTGTTAAAAAAAAATATTCTTATGACAAAATATCAAAGGTTAAGATGTCTCTGCTGTTGATGGAAAGTTAGGCGTGCCTCATATTGTAACAGCTTACACAGCCTTCTCCAAATCCAACCCTGACTATAACCATCTGGTGTTTCTGTCTCCCAGGTCAAAAAGTAAACAGCAATGAAACGTAATCATCAAAGGTGGGATGAAGTCGCCAATTTCATATGTAATCACTAAGACTGGGCTCTGTTTCCTTTATTATTCTTGCTGGCAAGGTCTGGCCGCCAACATGGTGGCTGTGGTTCCCTGTGAGTGGCAGTAGCAGGGCAAGGGGAGCAACGGGCAGTAAGGGCTAACACTGGAAGACAACTGTGCGTCAGTCCATGTCTGCTTTAGTTTGCATCACACTACAAGGTTTGGGTCTGGCCAGCACTGCATAAGTGTCAAAACCATCTCGGGTGAGATGGGGCAGGCAGCAAATGTGACAAGGGTAGCCACAAACTCCCTGTCTTATGCTCATGCTGCCTCTCTTAATGAGGACAGACACATGGCATCCATAGTAGGCAGGCCATGCGCATGTGCTGTGGCAATGAGAAGAGAAGCATGTTTGGTAGCAACAATTCTGGAATCAAAATGTAGATATGACCTTGAAAGTCTGCCTCGTAACACAGCCTTACTCAGGCAGAGAAAACAGGAGATGTTTGCCTGGCTGGCCATTATTATCAGGCCTGACACATGAGAGATGCTACACATTTTATAAAGCCAGTAACTTAGAAGAATAAAAATAATGTTTTGTGAAGACTGAAGGAAACATAATAGCTTGGACTAAGGGGCTTTTTTTTTTTCTTCCTTTTTTTTTTTTTTAAGGGATCTGGATGTTCACAGACAGAAAATAAACATCCGCACATCTTCAAAAATCTGCCCCTAAGTGATGTAGTCTTCTACAGATGCCATGATAGAAAACTACAGAAAAAAATCTATGAATACGTGGACTAACTGAGGGGAGAAGCAACAAAGCAATCTCATCTGTTTATCTAGTAAAAACACTCCCCCTACTCCCAGATCCTTTTTGGAAATGTATCCACTGTTTGTAGCACCTGACAGGATAGACCTCTCTCCTGACCCTATGCTGAGTTTCCAGTGCTTGTGACGTTTAATTTTTCTAGAGCACAACTCCTATCGTCACATATAAACACAGGAAACCTTTATGCCCAGCCCTTGCTCATTTTCTCCCTTTACTGTGCACTGTTATAGCATAAACCTGAATAGAAAGCATAAAACTAGAATATTCAAAACCCCAAAAGCAAAGAGAACGAAGGCCAACAAGTAAAATTGTAGAAATAAGTGAAGTAGAAATAAGACTTTTTAAAATGTCTAATGAGAGACCTCCTAAAGATCTGATTATTTACCTCTGTCGCGGTTTCAGCCAAACCCACCAAACCCTGAGATTAAGAGTCTCATGCTCTTAGTTCTGGCAATCCCATGAAGATAACTAAAATCACCAGAATGACTGGTCCTCATTTTTCCCTATTGGTTCTTTGCTCACTGCCCATGGTACTGTGGTGGGCATATACAGTCATGCACCTGAATTGCAGTTCTCCCCTGAGCCTGTCCCAGCTCCAGCAGCAGCAATGAGAAGCCATTAGGAAATACAATTTGTAAACAAACATGCTCCAAACTCTTTGTCTTAAGGGGTGAAAATTCTGTTTCTTTACTGTCCTCATCCAGAGGCAATCACTGCAACTCATTTTTTCTTCTGTCAAATTTCATCACTGGGTCATTTTCCCACCCATTTTCCAGCCTCTTTTGGTGTATTTTTGTCTTCCACGGGCTCACCAGTTCTCGAGATCCTTCTTAGATGGCCTAGCTAGTACCACATGCAGAGGATTTAATTTTATTTTGTGCTAGTACCTCTGATGATCCAGTGTTCCTATGCACTGACTCTCTTATGCACTTCTTGGCAGCACCTCCAAACACAACCACTTGATCCCCAGTTCAAGGACAGGGAACTACTGGAGAAAATCCAGCAAAGTGCTACAAAGATGGTCAAGGGAATGGAGCACCTTTCTAATGAGGAAAGGCTGGGAGACCTGGGTCTGTTTACCCTGGAGAAGACTGAGAGGGGATCTCATCAATGCTTATAAATATCTAAAGGGCAGGTGTCAAGAGGATAGGGTCAAGCTCTTCTCAGTGGTATCTGGTGACAGGACAAGGGACAAAACACACAAGATGGAACACAGGAAGTTCCATACGAACATGTGGAAAAATGTCTTTACTTTGAGGGTGACAGAGCCCCGGAACAGGCTGTCCGGAGAGGTTGTGGAGTCTCCTTCTTTGGAGATATTCAAAACCTGTCTGGATGCGTTCCTGTCCAGGCTGCTCTGGGTGACCCTGCTTTGGCAGCGAGGTTGGAGTAGATGGTCTCTGAAGGTCCCTTCCAACCCTGCAATTCTGTGATTCTGTGACTGGGGCCACAGATAGCAGTGCAGAGCCTTTGTTCCTTGTATAGGAAGGCTGTGGTGAGTCTGAAGAGCAACTAAGTTGTCATTCACACCCAGAAAATGAAGTACAACAATTACTTGAATTGCTATTTTATAGAGAGAATATTAAACCCCAAAATTGATTTTATTAGCTTTGCAAGAAGTGTGCAGTGTAACAGAAGTCAAGTTTGATGGTATTTTGGAAGTACTGTGTTTTGCATCTGTAGCAAGTATATAAAAGCTTTCAGCAACTTGTTTCATTTATCACAAAAGACAGTTTGATGCTACTGCTTCCTTCATATTTGGTAAAAGCTTTTTATAAAACATTCCTGAACTTCCATAAATATTAGTGAATTGTAATGAACTTTTAAACAAACTCATTGATGTTTTGTAGTCTTTTATATACTGTGGATGTATCTTCTTCACTCTTTAAGCCTGCAGAATCATTCCTTTTTTGTATTTGAGATCACTTGGTTCCAAGAAGACCAGGTGATAAAAAAACTCTTGAAAAAGCCAAGACCAAAATCGTGTGCTAGCAGTATGCACATAGGGCAAAATAGGCCACCAGCCTCCTGGGCTGCATGAAGCAGAACATAGCCAACAGGTCAAGGGAGGTGATCCTACTGCTCTGCTGGTGGTGGTGAGGAGTTTCTGTATGCTGCATCCACAGAACTGGAAGTTATTGGAGCTAGTCCGGCAATGGGCCACAGGGATGATCTATGTGGGTAGAGGCTGACAGAGCTGGGACTGTCCAGCCTAGACCAGGGGATCTTACTGATGTGTCTAAGTACCTAATGGGCTGAAATAAAGAAGATGGAGCCCTTTTCTTAGAGGCATAAAGTGACAGGACAAGAGGCACAAATTGAAATACAAGAAATTACACTTAAACATAAGAAAAAGCTCTTTTTTTTTTTTTGGCCTGTCAGGATGGCTAAGCACTGGTACAGGGGACACCTGCCTGGGCTTTTGTTGCCCTTGGGCTGGACTAGGTGGTTCCAAAGCTCCCTGCCAGCCTCAGGTATTTTGCATTTCAGTGGAGTCTTTGATGCAGCAAATGGGGAGCCTGTTGAATGGTTGTACGGGACACCAGTCATGTACATTGAGTAGCCTGGAATGAGAGCAAACTGTCTGCCTCTTTTTGTTGCAGAACTGAGCTGCTTTTAAATAGTGGCTTATGCTCACTAATGAAATCAAATGAATTTTTAACATATAAACAAGAAGGGGAAAGCGGAGTAACTTGTTATTATCTATGGGTTTTCCTGAAGCAGATTTTCCATGTTAAAGTGCGTAAAACAAATACAGAATTTATGATGTGTCAGTAGATTTTAAACCTGAATAACGTCCAGTTGTTGTAATGGATTATAATGCAAATTATCTGAGTCAGCCTCAGTGTAAAGTGGTAAATATATCCTGCCCATTCAGACACAATTCTTCCCCCTTCCCCACCTTCCCTATTAATATTTTATCCTCAATAAAGGGATGTTTTCAGCATATTATGTGCACCAGCATACTGCACTTGTGGTATTCCTAGATGTCATTACAAAGAATCCCAAAGACTGTACTGCTGCTGTGCTGCCTGTGATACTAGCTTGCAAATTGCTTGGAGCAACAACAGCAAGTGTCAACAGTGAGCCGTATGAATTATTTGGAACGTGTCTCATAAGAGGAATCAACTGCTTTTATTGCAGCACGAATATTACTTGAAACGGGAAGGTTACTCTAACTGTTATCGTAATCTGTGTATCATTAACTTTCCATGTTTAGAAAAAGAGATTAACAGCCCCGTAAATTGTTACAGTAACTAGATTAATTATAACAGCATGTTTTTATTATAAATAGAAGTTTCTCAATGTAGTTACCTCCAAATTACTGGAGAAGAATTGAGTCTTTAGCAACTGGGAAACTGCATGGTGGTGCTGGGAACCAAAAAGCTTCTGCCCAGGTGAAAGCAATGCCAAGCTCTGCATACTGATACCTGCATCTTCTGCAGGTGGGAAAAACAGATGCAGTTGCATTTCATACTGGTCTTCCTTCAAAAATTGCAGTGACAAAAAATGTTTGCTTCCCTCTTAGGAGATTAACAGATTGAATGGGCTTGTGTGAAATCAGTTGTCTTCTGTGGCATATGGCCTTGTAAGAGAATATGACGCAAAATGTATGTGGTCATGATAAAGAAGGTACAACTAAAGTTCAGCATAGCGCCCAGGTCTGCATGGAAAAAACAAAAGAAATGGGAGCGTTTTCAACTCCTTATCCACAAAATGGAAGCTCATTGTGAAGAATGCACAGTTGAACATAATACTTGCAAACCTGTTTTGAATCCATTGCCATAAAAATGCTATATGTTTAATTATAGCCCTGATAGATCTCTGTAGGAAACAGCAGAACTAAACCACTTATTTGTCCACAGGACAAGCTCACCATGGGCAGGTTTCCTACATTGCCCCACCGATCCACCTTGATTCAGATCTGGAGAGACCGCCATCCAGGGGTGAGTCAGTGACACAGTCTCCATGCATATACATTGCAAACCAGCCATAGCAGTAAGTGCAAATCATCCAGTTTATAGAGCCTCCCTGATAAAGTTACAGCCCTCCATCCAAAGAAACTCTTTGGAGAAAATCAATTCCTGAGAGAGCCGTATGAGAGGTAACTGTGCCCCATGTGCCCCATTACATAACTTTGAACATACCATCTTTTTCACAAGCTATTTTGCTCTTCCTACTAGTTTACTGCTGTAGGTAAACAGTAAGGTATACCTCATGTCCTGCCATCTGCGAGGCTCCTTTTCTTCCTAATGGCAGTGCACAGGCATAGGGAGCTTGTGGCAGGATGCAAAAGGCCTGATTTTAGCTGCCCCTTGGGTCAATTAGGGTACAAAAGTGGTCATGCAGCAGTTCAGGCTTGGATTCAATCCATGTTGCCATTACTTCAATGTTTGTTCTAGAGTTGGTGAGGAGACATGTCACTCTAGAGGATGATCAATTCTAATAGCTGATACGTGTGTTCTGAGTCCAGAGTAGTCCTCCTAAGAAAGGAGCCTCTATTGAATGGTGCAAATAAAGTTATTTGAACGTGAGCCCTTGATTTCTCTGCTCCATTTGGATGATCATCCCCTGGCTGTGTTGCAGTGAATCCTAGTGTTTGCCCCTATGGCCTCAGGAAATGGGCTTGGCCCCAGAGCAAGCATCCATGCTGGTGCAGACTTCTTACACCTCCCTTTGATGAGGTTGTCAGTGTTCAGGTAGGATATCAAAATGACCACTTGCCCTTCTTGGAATGGATAATAGCAAAGCTAAAATCAAATGGGTATATGGAGGAATTTCTTGGTCAGCTCCAGAAATGTGTATGAGCATCAAACACAGGGAACATTGTAGAAGGAGAGAAGGGGAGGAAGAGGACAGCCAAAGTATGGTATCGGGGAGATGTGCTATAGCTTAAGTTTGGGGGTTTTTCCTTCCTCCTACTCTCCAAAGGTTGCTACAGCAGCTGAAAGTGTACGGGATTGGCCTTTGTAATGATTGTCACTGTTCTTCCAAAGCTGTGAGTATAAGTTCGTGTGCGCACGTTTTTCTCTAGGCGCTCATGATTTAAAAATGCAATGTGTTAATTCAAGACTAATCTGGATAGGCACACCATCATTATGTAATATGAAGAAAGCTGTCTTCTGTATCTTGCTTCGTTATCCATCTCAAATATTCTGGAAGACAAAAAAACCTTTGTGTTGGTGAATTTCAACTGCTGCTGCAAACCCTGCTCCTCCAAATGACCCAAGGACTTTGTAGGCCAAATGCAAGCATACTGTTAATGCCCTTGGTGTGAAAGGCTCCCTTAATTTTGAGTGAGCTTTACTGCCAGTATCCATGTGGGTAGATCTTTAACATGATGGAGTAAATGATTGCTGGTTGATTGTTTTTTCCTCTTTATGAGTGTGTATTTTCTTAGCTAATGCAGTAAAAAAAAGCTAAGGAATTGACTATGCACAGAAGAAGACACAGCACTATTATTCTTTGGCATTTCTGCAAGGGGCAACCACATGCTGGGTGGTGGAGCTTGGGTTGGATTCACAGTCCTCTCTCCAAATCTGATGTTGTCATGAGGCTGGTCGCGTGCAGTCTCCTGGCAGTCCACAACCTCCATTTAGCTTTAAGTGAATGACCCTGAGATTTGACACATGTATTTGAGATTGTCAGCTTCTTCTAATTCTGTAGAAAACCTCTAGTTCTGTGGTAAAATTTACTACCTTGTTTTTTAGCAGAGCACTCCAGTAAGTCAGACAGTTATGACATTCAGGACCTTCCTGCTCAAGTCTGTCTTTGATATTGGCTGTGATGATTCAGAGCTTACTTGGAATAGGTCAATATACATCCTTGCTATGGGTTCTGGAGCAACATATGGAAGACTCAAGGATGCTGGAACAGCAGCAGCCAAAGAAACTGTGCCTTGCTTTCTCCAAGATAAAAGAACTGAAGACTAACAAAAATCTTCAGTGATCTGCTGTTCATGAGGGCATAGCTGCCTCTGGAAGATGAATGGCACTGCCAGCAGGAGCAGGACAAAGTGGGTCAGGCAGAAGAGTTGCAGTGCTTGCAGAGAAGGTAAAATGGAGTTTATCCAACATAAACTGCTACATTAACTGTTTCCACCAGGAAGCCACCAGGTGGAAGGGCCTCCATGCCCCCACTTGAGAGATCTTAAAGAAAGAACTGCTCAGTATGGAAGGACATCAGTCCATTACTGCTGCTACGTGCTGTTAAAAGGACTTGAATCCCCTTGTGTAATTTAATAGGAGAGGGCCAGGGAGGCAGCCAGCTCTGAAGGCATCAATCTATTAGCTGGTGACTAGGGGGTGTTAAAAATATAGTAATTGTCTCCAGGGGGATGAGCAAGGCTTTCCTCTAACCCCAGGATCTGGGACATGTAGTTATACTTGTGCATCTGCTGCTTCTTTTCCAGCCACAACAACCAAAATCCATTCAAATGTTATAATAATTATTATTTATTTTTTTCTAAATGCATGAGATTAAGATGTTTTGTTTGGCTGCGTTTTCTTATACCTTGGGACATGCTCAGATCATGTTCCAAGCTTCATCCCATAACTACAAGAGCTGTTTTAAACAAAGGAGGCAAAACCGCCTCTGTCCTCAGGCTCTCATTCATTCTCCACATTTCCAATATCTGGAAATCTAAAAGAAACTCAGCGTGATGACAGTCATCATAAGCCACTAATGCTACTGCTTTGGTGCTCTTCATTGCCCTTCCACATTCCCCCTTGCACTGAGCTGAACACCTGGTGCAGGAGTGGCAGAAAGAAGAAGCCACAGTACAATTTTCATAGTAAAAAATGGAAATATTGCCGAAGTAGGGATATAAAAGCATCTTTCCTTCCCCTATTAATAAAAAATTATACAGCTTTAGTGCTCCTGTGGGTCTATGCAGTTGCAATTCTCAGCTGACAGATTTACTTGTAACTGCCTCTTCCTTCTTCTTTTTAAAAAATTTATCACTAGTGACATTTACACACATTGTTTATGCATGGAGGGCAGTTTTACCTGCCTTTCACAGGCAGGTAATGCTAGCAGCGAATAGAGTATAAACTCCAGTAGTTTACTAGTACATTAATGTCATCATGCATTACAGGGTAATTACTCTGCACCACTGTTTCATGCAGTAACGCAGTAAAGATGCTGTAAAACACTTAATAGAAATGAGATCCTGAATCAGCATTTTGTATCATGACACTTCATAATCCCTACCCCTTTTTTAATTTGATTTTTTTTAAAAAATTAGTTCCATATATGAAGCACTGCTAACTGTTATTTTTATAGTTTCTCTCAGTCTGACAATCCAGATGTGATTACATGATTTTTATACAACTGTTTACACCATCTGTATGCAGAATAACTCCAGGGGTAGCTGAGATCTCAGGCTGTGATCTCATAGACTAAAGATTAAACCCATGTTTAAAAATGGATCGCTGGTTACTGACAATAGCAGATGAGGGTGATGCTGATACTCTGTCTTAGAAAGGGATTTTATGGAATTATCATATATAGCAATAAATTAAATTTAGCATTTGGACTTAAATTCTGCCAAGTACTGAAACAGAGAAAATGAGTGAGTTAAACTCACTGAGTCCACACACTAAAACTATTTATAAAGCTTTCTAGAAGCAGATTTTAGCGTATATACGGAATCTTATTAAACATGAAATATATGGTAGGCAGCCTGAGGAGCTCTTCTTCCCTCTTGAGCTATCATTTTGCAAAGATTTCCTTCAAACTTGAAGCTCGGGGAGTAGATGTCTTGGAGTCAATATAATAATAAGCTTGAAGTCAGTTGACAAGCAAAACTATGTATTGGTCCCCAGTTCTAGAAATAAATAGCAAGTAAATGAGGAATGGGAGATTCACAACCTTCTGTGCAGGTTTCTCTAGCCAGCAAGGTTGTTTTGGCCCCAGTTAAAGCAATGTGGTTGTTGTGGTTTTTTTGCCTGTAAACCTCAGTTGTGAGGTTCAAGCTCTGTAGACACAGAATCTCTCCCTCCGCTTTGGGCAGCATGTCAGGGAGACAGCAAGAGGCTTTGCTGGGTTTTCCCCCTTTCTTCTCCAGCTTAGTAGAGCATGTCTTTGTGCAGAGTCCATTCTGCCATTTTTCTCTCCCTTTGCATTAGCAGTGTCCGAGGGAAAGCTGTTCCTGAATGTCAGAAGCACTGAGAAATCATATTACCAAAATTAGAGCAGGTTTTTTGACGCTCACATTCTGGGTCTTGTTTTTTTTCTCTCCCAAAGGTCTCAGAGAGGGTCTATTGCTTTGCAGATGATGTGGGAGGATCTGACAGCTGGGCTCATTGCACCTCCTTCCCAGGTCAAGAGAAAGGGGAGCGCTGGGCACTGAAACCCAACGGCACTCCTTGACTTTATTCAAGCTGACACCCTGGGTTATGCATTCTGTACTTGCCAGGCCCTGAGACGCCAGCTTTCCTGCCTCTCCCTCCCTGTGTGCTGCGAGAGATGTGCTGTTCAGGACTTTCTGCTCTGACCTGATGGTAGCCAGGCACCTTCTCTTTTCAGGCTTTTTAATTTTCTGCTTGAGTCCCCCTAGAAATGCCATTCCCTCAGCTCCAGAGTCCTTTACAATATCCCTCTGCTTCTCTCTAAGGTCCCACTTTTATTCATCCTGCTCCTTCTCTTTAGAGTCAGTTACAGCTGTATGCTTCTGACTTCTTCAGGCAATACTGTTTTCCTGCCCTCCTTCAGGTGCAAGAGTCCAGGGGAGAGGTTAATTCAATGCCTTTGAGCCCAGAGAGCACCAAGCACTGGATGCTGGTTGAGGGTCCCCCATGCTCAGGACCCTTATCCCCTTTTTCCCTGTGCAATGCTGGGGTGCTACATGGTATCCTTCTCTACCTTGATTGTATAACAGGGTCATCTTTGCTTTTGCTCAACCTTCTCTCCAACTATGACTGCCCTCAGAGCTTCCCCTCTACGACAGCTCTGGGCCTACCAGAGGATCTCACTGCCTCCAGCATAGGGTGCAAGTGCTCATTGCAACAAGCCAGAAACACACATGCAACATTTTCTCATCCCGTGTGGCTTTTCAGGCAAGTAGAGTATAAAAGGCATGCAGGTAATCGGTGTTACTGGCTGGATCCATCTGCTGACTGGATGGAAGGTGACTGTTTACCTGCACAGTCAATGGAAGGGTTTTGCAATGACTAGGCACTTTACATGTACTGTGAATTTTCGGCTGCCTCGTTTTGAAGAGGTCTGGATTTGTTGTATATTTGTTGCGTGGATTTGTTGTACTTTTGTTGTGATGCGCAGGCTCATTTAAAGCCCTCAGCCTCCAGGGTGGAGATGAGTCTTCAGAGAGCTCAGCATGGTAATGGGGCTGGTTTGGGGCAGTGTGGTAGATGCGGATGCAGAAATGCATTGCCAGGTATGGAGCTCATTTGAGTTGTGAAGACAGTGGAGGGTTGATCTCTGATACAAGGATGCAGTACTTTTCTCAATCTTATCCAGAGGTCTCAAAAAATCTTTTTTTGTGGCTCAGATCTATGCCAAAACATGCACCTTCCTGGACTACACTGATTTCCCTGAAGCAGGCAGCTGCTTTGAACATAGGCCATGCTCTGTATTTACTAATTCCTCATTGGGTATCAGAGGTGGTGATAACTGGTATCATAACCAGAGTAACCAGAGCTTCTGGAAATTTTGCAGCCAGCCTGTTTGCTTGGTGTCATCAGGAAGGTCCTGCTTTATGTCCTGTAGTTATCCATAGTCGGAAACAGTTAATTGTATGCCATTCCCCATTTTCTTTTTTACTATGGTGTTGAATTGTTGCTTTTATTTCTTTGGAATTCATGTTTTCTTTGCAGAGGGGCACCTCAGGGCATTGCTATTTATTTATAAGATAACAACATTCGCTCTAGCAGAAAGCCAGAGCTAACATAACAAAGTCTCTCAAGGAGGAATGCTAAATCCTGTATGCTGGTGGGAACTCTTCAAAGTGTTTACTCTTTAAAATATTTAGGGATTTTTATTTTTTTTTTGGGGGGGGTGCGGGGAGAGAACAGTCTCAGTGAGGTTTAACACCTTTTCCATTATTCCTGCTCATCCTAAAGACAAACAAACAAAAAAAGAACAACAACAACAACAAAAAGCAGCTGGAAAGCAGAGTCAGCTATGGCAGCACACCCTCTAGAATCCCTATCTAAAGTGAACGTCCTGTTACCAGGTTGGAAAAAAGAAAAAAGCTGTTGAACCAATTCAGTGTGGAAAAGAGCACAGTGCTGCATACAGCATGACACCCTTCTCAAACTTTTTTTAATCTCTTTTCTGCCAGACTAATTTTTGGCTACACTTCTCTTTCTGAAATATTTATAAGGCAAATAACTGTTTTAAATGAGCAGATGGGGGAGATATAAGACAAGCTGTTAAATTAATAAACATGTGTGGTGCTTTATCAGTAAAGGAGCCCATTTTGACATTTCTTCTGGATGATTTGTATAGCCTATCACCATCGCACCTGGTGCAGGGACAAGAAATGGGCACTTAATAACCAAACAGTGTGCTAACTCCTTCCATTATAACTTCATTATGTCAGATATAATTGTCTATAACTAGATGTCAAATACATAATTTATGTCCAGCTCCCCTGTGGAATGGTGGGCTGTGAATGAATGGCCCCATTAATGGGAAGGAGATTTTATTGTAACTTTTCCCTTCCTGGTACATGGTCCATTTTGTCATCTGGTATGAATTCTGAATAATTTCAGGACTGCAGAAAAATGTTGTTATATTTATATTTGTGTAATGGGAAAGAATGGCAAATAAATCCTATGTGAGATCATATTTCATGTCCACTGATTTCCTAAGACATAGGCCTGTTTAAATGAGAATAGGATAGGTCTCCAGTGCTTTGATTGATAGGCATAACTGGCCTTCATTTTACCCATCTGGAGACTTTAAAAAGGCGAACAACGTGAGGTAACAATTCCTAAGGGAGCCCTCTGCCACAGTTGAAGAGCTTGGCCACTGGAAAGTCTTTGCCACTGCAGCCATGCTGCTTGCACCCTTTGTTGTATGTTGCATCTTCTCTCGTGTTATATCCCATGGTGCGCATTTATACAAGTTCTCCATGACATATGTGGTGAAGTGTATCATCATCACCTGAAAGGATGGAGGATAAGACAATGATGGCTTTTTATAAGCATATGTGTGTGTTAGAGCAGGACAAAGGATCCCGGTTGTTCTGTGTGGGGTCCATGCATATTCACATATGAAATAGGTACAAATTCAAAGGATCAGATTGGCATGGGTCCCTTTATGAAATGCATTTTATACATTTTTATGATTTTTTTTTCATTTATTTATGGCTTTGTTTTGATATTAAAGCCCTAGTGGAGAGCAACTCAATACTCTAAATCTGGGAAGGTCATTTGTTAGTAATACATCTACGAAGTCACCTCTGATATAGCACTTTTGGTATATCATTGATATATAGTTACTTAATGAGTAAATGTGTTTTATTCTGTTGCAGCTACAGGGATAATATTTGTTTTATTCTTCCTCTGGTGAAGAATCTGGATTAAAAATTACCCAGTTAACACCATTTATAACAGTAGATGACTTAGTGTCTGATAGAGTTTCCCATTGCCAGTACAAAATGGTTTTAAGACTAGATAATGAATAGTAAGTTCACCTAACATAATATTTAAGTTTCCTAGACTCGTGACTTGGATTTCTGAGTGGCATGTATATTAAAATATTTGCAGTGGTGAAATATCATCTTATAGCTACATCTATAGCATCTTCTTCTGAAAAGTATCTTCATTATTCTTTTCTTCTCATTCTTCTCCTTTTCTGTCGTTATTTTTCACTGTGTGCATGATGTATTTAAAATAAGCAGATCACCCTTATAAAAGAAATGTAAAAAATTAAAGTTCTGATTTAAGGTAAGTTAGGATAATCAGCTGTTAAAGACCCATGTTATTTGGGTGTAGTCTGGCTGCTTTCTAATAAATGTGAAAGTATCTTAGTAGTTAATGAGCAAGTTTAGTGTGTTCTTGTTGAATGTCATCAGACACAAGCCGTTCATCTCTAGAAAGGCAGACAGCCAATTTCCCATACAAGCAAATCATGTTAGGCTCAGACATACCACTGTTGACAGCATTGAGTTGAAGAGTTTTGTGTTCATTTGATGGCTGTTCAGCTGTGCGGTGAGATTTTCTATAGGTAAGCAGGTTTCTTACAGCACTTGGCTTTTAGAACCATCTTGGGTTGAATCACAGATTGTTGGAAATAAGAGACGTCCACCAGAGTCAGTGGTCTGATAATTTCTAAAATGTTTGGTTTTAGAGCCTGCTTTGGTCCTTGTTTTTCCGTAAAGCAGGTTGTTGAAATTTGATTATTGCCTTTGTGTGTTGCTTGTTATAGAGGCATCTCAGTGATCTGATAGAATGCATTCAGGGGGCACTTTATGCTCATGAACTGAGTACATCACTCTTGAAACATGCTTTTGGAAATCCTAGACTTAATAAATTAATACTAAATACTGATTTACAAATAAACATTACGGAGCCTGTTGCTAAGACTGTTGGCTCCCTCATAAGAGGCCTCATGACTTAAGTCTTTCAGCCAAGTAAAATTGCTTTGATAACTGCAGTATTTACTCAGAAGTCAAGTACTGCTATCCACTACCTCCAAATGGTTTGTTATTGCCTTCAGATTGGCTCAATGTAATTCACTCTCCTTTAAAACTGTCAAGAAGCAATATTTAAAGGATTTTGATTGCCTTTGAGAAGAGAGATTAAGGTTGGTTAGAAGTTATTATAAAGGCTAAAGGGCCTGCATGCATGAGGATGCAACGGCCACGGGCCTGTTGGCTGAGGAGCTTTGAGGGATGGAGAGTAGCAGCTGGACTTGAGGCAATGAGAAGACTTTGCCCTTACCCAGCTGAGGATACTGTTCTTTTGGCAGATGTGGTACATGGGGAGTCTTACAGAGGGCTCTAGATTAAGGATGTTAATTTCTAGCAAGTATATCCCTTGTTTCATTGCAGCTGTTTTTTGGAGAAAATTGCTTGTGCTTTCTTCACTAAAAAAATGACCACAATTTTGAATATTCTTATGACAGTCTCCCCTTTAGATTTTCTCTAAGTCCTTGTTTCCTCTTTATTTCATTCTGAGCACAGCTTTGCATGTGTGTGTGTATGAGTCTGTATTATGCCCACAAATTTAGTAGTAGACATGGAGCAAAATAATACTGAGTAAACAATTATGTTTCATTTTCTGGAATAAAAGGGAATATGTGCCCATAAATCTTCTTCTAAATAATCTCTGTTGGAGATTAAAAAGATGAAGTTTCTAAATTTATGAAGGCCCTCCACGCTGGAATCCTGTGTGCCACTGAAGTGTAGCAAGCTTATTTATATTTTACTGTGCTTCTGGATGAAGCTGCATTATTATGGGCTGCATTCCCCTGACACTATAGCTGTTGCTAAGGCAGGCAAACATTATGTTAATATTTTGTGATCATAACTATGCAAGCTGAGTTCTGTACATTGAAGAAGTTAAGGGGTGGAAAAAGAGAGGTTAATGCACCATTTTGATTAGAGCCTTTGCAAATTGTCACTCACATTTAGAGGCAAAAAGTAAGCTTGAATTTGAGAAGAATTCACACAGAAAATGGGAGAAAACCAAGCAATTGAAAGAATTTGTTCACTGAACTTTAAAATTGCTCAGCAGTAGGGATCTGGAACTACTGCTAGGAGGGAATCTGGCAGAAGCAAACTGAATGCTTTTATTATACACATTCAGTGAAGAATTTCTCAGACTTCTTGTGTCTCAATTTTGATTATGTAAACAGAGCATTCATCCTTAATTACTATTTCCTGACCATTTCCAGTGCTGGTATCTATTACGGGATTTTGATTAATTTCTGAATCAAAAAATCTGAATCTCTTCCTTCTGATTCATCTAGGCTGTTTCACTAAGAATCTACAATCAAGTAGTAGCCAGCACAATACATAAAGTAAAATGGCAAAATGATGCCTTAGCTTCAGTGTATGGAGTCAAAGAAAAGGGCAGACTTGCGAGCAAGATACTGATGTCCACACTGGTTATTTTCAAACATACACTCTGTATTGATGAGTATTCGAAAAATGTTTACACAAGAAGTAAAATAAACAAAGTATCTTGGCATTCCTCCTAAAGGAATATTTTGAACTGAGATTCCCTTTTCAAAACCGTTTTCTCTGCTGTCAAGGCATGAAGTAGCCAGAGAGGGAGGATTGCATAGGCGGGAGCTCATCTCCATTCTGACATGCACTGCCCCTAACTGATTGGACCAGAACAGTGTCCTCAGCAGTATCCAGGGTTCTGGCCATGTCACCTGAGAACTGATAATTTTTGCCTCATACTACTGCCTCTCCCATTTTCAAACATTCAGTACTCTGGAGATAGGTTTGCACCTGGATTAGGTGCAGTGAGCATCTTCTCTTAATCTCAGCTCCTAAATCAGGAGGCACAGAGCAAGCAGCCCACACAGCTGAGGTCAGTCCTGTTCGCCAGAGTGCTGGCAAGTAGCAGCCCTTGAGCAGGGCTGGGAAACCTGTTGGGGGCTTGCCAGCATCCTAACTCTGTTAGTGGTTGTTTAACATCAGTTTCCCTCTGACCCTGCCACAACGAGGAGAGCCACGTTTTCTCCCTTCTTCTCTCCCTCTCCTCCTTACTGTCTTTTCTGCTCAAACCTTATACAGTGGGTTCTTTGAACATTAACAGTGCTTTAGGGAAGTTAGTATTACATTTTCCTGGTCAAGGATATAATAATTCATGCTACACCCATTGCATGCACCTGATCATAAAATCCATCAAGAAGCCAAAGTGCCAGCCTAAGTGTCACTTGGATAAATTAAATATGGTGAGAGGTGAGAGTGGGATGGAGGGGTGGTAGGGAAAGGAGTAGTCAACCCTGGGAGGCAGTGTGTACTTGATACTGGAGGTGTGTGTTGCAAAGAGGAAACTGGGAAGAATAAAGAATGATGAGCTACAAGGATGTGGATTGGGAATGAGGTGAATGAGAAAGACGTACCAGACAGTAAAGACCAGCTGCATGATTTGGACAGCGAGGGTGGGCACAGAGGGCTTTTTGGGCAAGCTGCACAGCTTATAGAGGAAAGCAAGATGAAATGGAAAGAATGGGAAGGAAAAGATGGTGGGTTTTTTTAGAGAATACTTTTATGTAACATATATAGAGGTTTAAAATCCTTTAGCTTTGGACAGTTGAGACTTTCACTGCCTCCAGTAACTATGCACAGACTAATCATGTAACATTTATATTCCTGGTTTTCTACCCCAGGCATCCGTTCCTATCTGCTTCTTCACAGCTTTTGCACCAAGTTGCTGCAATTTAACGGCAAAAATCCAGACATTTCCCCGAGCATCATTAACCACTCCTAACCTGCCCTCTTGGCAGTAGCAGAGCTCAGTGCAACCCAAATGTTGAGAGCAGCCCAATGTGCTCCTCCAGTTTTTGAACCTCTTGAAGTCTTCTTGTCAGCTTGGCCATCCAGATCTTCAGCTCCTATCCTGGTCAGATCAGAGTAGCTGTGACTGCTAACATCCAAGACCACAGGCAGGGATGTCCAAAGTCCTTGGCTTCTCCATAATCCACCCATGGTTTCAAAAAGTGTGTGTCCCCTTATGGGCTAAGGTTTGTGGTTATCATTAAAGCACATTGCTCCTCCACATTCTCCACATTGTGTATCATTAAATAACCATAGTCTGGTGTAGATATTTCAGATTTAAGCTGACAGGGTTGACATTGTGAGTATTTTGCAATCATTTGTTTAATTAGCTGAAGCTCTCTGGGGAGAAGTTTATAAAATGCCATACTCCCAAAGTCTAATTTAAATCTGTTTTGCTTTTTTTTTTTTTTTTTTTTTGGTGGAGAGCTCAGAATGCAAAACATTAAAAAGCATTTAAAAAAGTACAAGTGAATGGAAAGCAACAAAAACTCTTCTGCTAATGGGCAGTGTCACAGTAACAAACATGCCCAAATACAGAAAGGAAATTACATTGGGGAAAATGACCTGCAAGAGGGGAAATTGGAATTAAGTATGCATAGCTTTCTTGTCTTTTTTTTTTCTTTTTTCTTTT
>VZRU01017414.1:417340-429261 GCA_013398155.1 Pedionomus torquatus
TTTTTTTTTTTTTTTTTTTTTTTTTAAATCTGTACTTCCCCTCTGTTTTATTCTAGTGCAATGCTTAATAAGCTTCTCCATTGTTGGGAGGTTAATTCCTTTTCTAATCTACAGCTATTTTTATAAAGGTATTCATTACTGGAGTGAACAAATGCTGGAGACTAGAGAACGGCAGGTGCTGAGCCTTGTTTACTGGGAAGGGATTTTTTGCTTACAGTTAAATCTCAAGGCCCCACTTTCAGATGCAGGGCTTCTATGTCAACTCTTTTCTGCTTTCTGCTTTCAGTGAATTGATTCCTGGGAGGGTGCTGAAGTTTCTGCTGTAGCACCGGGGCTGTGCTGTCCTCTCTGCTCAAATAATGCACTTAGAGCCCTTTGTACTCCACAGACCTTTAAACTCCCATCTGACTATACATAGAGACTACCGGTTTCTCTTTTGATACTTACCTGCCCTTCGAAATCCCTGAGAAATTAAGATCCTAAATATTTAATGACATCTGACTTGATCTTTGTGAGTCCCCATGGAGCAGCAAGCTGCTGCACACATGGTCACAGTATGCACTCTGCTCGAGGTAGGCTGTGCTGCTTGCTGGCATGGTGATGCTCAGTGTGCCCGAAGTCCCTGATGCTTTGCTGTAGTGTTTGTAGAACATGCAGAGCACACATTAATCATATAGAAGTGGCAATGCTAAATTTTGCTGCTGAACTGCAATGTTGGGGAGCAAGCAGCATTGGTGGAGCAGAGGCCAGCTCGGCATGGGGTTGTCAGTCTGTCTCTCTTGCATGTCATGCTTGCCCTGGTAAACGGAACTAAACACAAGAGGAAGAGCTAAAACAGCTTTTAGAAGTATAAAACCCGAACAAATGATAGAACGCCCCAATAATTAAAAGCAGGACCCCTCTTACACGGCCTTTTAGGAGGAATGCAGTACACCACATCTCCAAGCACTGCTCTGCCTATGCTGTCCTTCACCATCCTGTGGCATGGCATTAATAAAAGGTTGATCCTTCCAAACAATGGGAAAAGTTGGACCTAGAAGCCACTGCTTGTCATCCAGAGGCCATATTTTATTGTTATGTTTCCTTCTTCTGGTTGTATGATTAGTCATTTCAAGCGTTCACACATATAGAAAGTGATTTTCTAACTGTGGGACCCTCTAACCTTGTGGCTGTTTATTTCATGTACTATTTTGAGAAATGGGAAATGGTCTTTTTGGTTTTGTAGAAGCTCTAGTTTTACATGAAAGAAGAAAAAGTGGAGCTGGTCAGTTATTACTGATACAGCATAATTAATGTGCAGGTATTTCTGAAATCAGCAGCTAATGACAGAAATGTATGTCCTATTGTTTCCACACAGAAAATAAATGGGATTATACTTTTTACTTGTTGTGCTCTTTAGGCACCATTGGTGGTAAGCTGCACATGTGGGTAAAACTTTTTACACTTTCTGACATATGTATTCTTTTCCTGAAGAATTGGCAAGATAAGAAATGGCACAAACAGCTCAAGAAATAGCTAGTGAAATAAGCACATTCCCTCTGTTTTGTTTGTAAATTAAATCCAGAAAACATGCTCCCAGAGGTGTGAGTTTGGGTTTTAGGAGAACACTGGCATGGGAAGGAGGCAAAACGTGGTATTACAAAGCACTTTAGCCCAATTTGTAGCTGGCTTAAAGCTACAAGTCTTGCAAAATTTCAATAGAAGTAGAAAAGAATTAAAATGTGGGAGGAAAGGCAACATAGGAGAAAATAAAGAACTCTGTGAACAGCTAATTAGTACAGATTGCATTCAGCTGTGCAAGAGGAGCTGGGAGGATACTGAGCATGTTACGTGAGTAGCAAGGGTGGAGGAATGGAGGTACATGCTGAGCAAGATAGATTCTTCCACCCATTGAAATGGTGTCTTTGAGCATTTCCAAACATAAAGGTTGCTTTTCTGAGGTGACTTTCTTGTCCAAAATTCTTTCTCAGTGCTGGACTGCTTTAAGAAATAGTAGTACCTGTCCCTTCTGCCTTGGCAGGTCAGCATGGTAGTCCCTCTCTGGTAGCTCATGCTCAAAGAATGCAATTAGGTTCAGGCCAAATAGTAAAGCTCTTGTGTTTCTGCAGGCAACTGCTGTTTGTGCCTCTGAGTGGACTTTGAATAGAGGTACAGACTCGCACCTGACATGAAAAGGCTGTCATTCAATCAGGTCAAAAGCACTTGTCAGATACCTGTCTCCTGACTTCCATGGAGTCCAGGGGTTAGTGCAAGGTGAGGACAAGTTGCATCCATGAGTTCCATCTCTGGGCACTTGGCCATTGTGTCAGATAAGTGAGCTTTAGTTTCTGGCTACCTGGTGGTGTTTGAAATGTATCCACCACCTGGCATCTCCCTGTTTGGAGGACAGCAGGATGGGGTACAGACCAAGCATCCAAGCATGCTAGAAAAGACAGAACAGAAGGTTTTCCTAGTGAAGAGCCTAAGTTACAGTTACAATCCATTTTTTTTTCTTTTATTCTCTAGCCAAATCCTGTCAGAGGTGTAGTGATATTTCTAGGCTGTTTTTCTGACCCACACTTCTAATCCAGTCCCCAGCATAGCGTTCATGTAGAGCCTCATTCCAGAGGTGCTGACCACCCCTGGAGTAATGTAGCAGGGGGAGAGGGTGGTCTGTGAGTACCTCAGCCTTCAAGCTGTTATTTAGATGCAATAAGAAGCACCGTTTGCCCCAAAACCCTTATTCCCTAGAGGGCCCCAGGGTATAAAACAGCATCTCTTGAACTCCAATGCTAAAGAGATATAAGCAATGAGCAGCTTTAGTTAAACATAATTGCACTTAAATTAAGTTGATACCTGTGTAGTTGGTGGTTCCTGTGGCCTGACATCACTCCTGCAGCACCAGTAACCTCACTGCTTTGCTTTGCTATGCCAGGAAGCTTGTGAGGGCACAGCTCCATTGGCATAACTCTAAAATAACTTGGCAAGTAAGCTCTGGCGGCTTAAACTCTTGCCTCAGCTGGGTTGCCTAATGATCTAACTACCTGCACTCTTTGATCTTCACTTTGTTCTCCAATTTTGACAGAATTATATTTGTTCACACACACACACACAAAAAAAAAAAAAAAAAAAAAAAAAGGAACGGGGGAGGAATAGGAGGGAAAAACAAAAAAGAAAGATGATTGGTAACAGTCCCTGCAATTTGCAGGCTAGGCTGACATGCAGCCTTGGTTCTGTTCTTTGTGTCCTCAGGGTGGTAGTGCAGCTACTGCTTCTCTGTGCCTTTCCAATTGGCAGGGGGGAGGAGGCACATTATATATTTAATTTACTGCTTAGAGGTTTGGTTTAACCAGCATCTCTGTATTGAAATGATGTGGATGCATCTGCTCATGTACTTTGTTTCCTGAAGCTGTCAGGGAAATCAGGGCGAGTTGTGAAGGCGACATTTTTCTGATACCATGCTATATGAGAGAGTTCAGAGTCAGGAGCTGCAAGTCACTGTCAGATCATTAAGGATTTAGCGAAAATCTCTTCTGCCACTCTATTGCAGCCTCAGGAGACAGGGCAGGACTTCTGTGGGCAGCTGGCCAAATGTTACGAAGGTAAAGAATAAAGAAGAAAATATATAGGGAACTTTTACTAGATCCAAAGATATTAATGTATTTTCCTCTGTGTCCACTTAAAGTCCAGTGCAATTTATCAGAAATCTTTAAAGAAGCTATTATTAAGGACTGGATAGCTGAGAGTTTTCTGTATGGCACTTTTCAAAAGGCAAAGGTGCTTCACACAATTACAGCAACATCCCCAAGCAAGGGTGAACCACAACAATCCCCAGCATAGTTCCTGAGACTGTATCCCTCAATGCTTCTTTTGTCCTTAAATTTCTTTTGTCAAGGTTTGTTCCCAACAGTGGTGTGCCGCTATTCTGAAAAGTGTAGTATTACAGGAAAAGATAATCACGTAGTGGGATTTTAATATTGCAGAAGGGAGTGTAGTACATGATCCACTTAAAATGATGAATATAGCCAACAGTCACAGAATTTTACATTGCATAGACTGTAAGATACTGCAGGGCACCCGTCTTTAGCAGGAGGGGTTCAAATCTATGGAGATTTTCAGCCTTCATCTATGAAATCACTTTAGCACTTGAGTTTTTCATTTGACTTTCTACTCTATTTGATTGTGGCCATGTTTGAATAATGACTGAACAGAAACTGGGTTTATTGGACTTAATTTTGTCCACAGCAAGATGTGCATTGCCTTGAAATATGATATAATTCTCTTCAAGTCAGTCCTTGGCTCTGGTGTCTTGGTTTTTAATACACTGAGCTGTGAAGTAGCAGGAAATGGTGGAAATTGCAAGGTGGAAGTGTGTTTAAATGGCAGTAATCTCTGCCTCTGCTTCAGGGAGAGAACTGTAAATTACTACTTTCTCTTGGCTCTTGCCCTAATGTGGGTTGTAGCTCTGCTTTTGTTTGATGGTATTTCACCTTTTCTTTAAGTGGACAAACGCAAAAAAATATTCGTAAAAAAAGTTATATAGTGCTGTGGGAAAAAACAAACAAACAAACAAACAAACAAACAAACAAAAAAAAACCAAAACAAAAACAAAACACCAAAAAACGGTCTGTCCAAACACCTCATATTATTGGATGTACTTACTTCTGGGTGGAAAAAACTCCTTCCAAGGGGGGGTGCACATAGATAGAGATACTGGCTGTGAGTGAGGGATGGCTGAAGTCTTTGATAGTATGCGGTTGAGTGAAAAAAACCCAAATAAATGTGATGCAAAATCTCCCAGAGCCCTCAAGTCATGCACAGCTCATCCACCAGCCACACTCCAGGTTGGAGCCTTCGAGCCACCACCACACTTTTATCTTAAAAAACAAAACAGGAATCTCAGATGTGTGAAGAACTATTTAAAAAAAAGAATGGCGTTGCTCACATTTTCTGGTTGCCATGGTTTTTAGAGACTGTGGCGTTCACTGCACTCTAGATATCAAATATAGATACAGCTAATTTCACCCTCAAAAGTGGTCAGATTTTCTCTTCTTCTTAAAGTGAAGGTTTTGTTTGTTCTTGATCTACAGTCTGGGGGACTGCTCATTTGTTTATGAGTTTTGTGCGCAGGCATGCATGCAAAAATGACACTGAGATCAATAGTGAGTGCGTTGGCTCTGCTTAGTAGTGCTGGGGTTTAGCTAGAGTATCCCAGTAGTAACTCAGTGCAGTGCATGCCCATATCACAGATAAAGGGTGGCAAGCCAATTTTTGAATCTTTGACTAAGATTCAATAGTTACACCACAAGAACGATCTGACAGTGATACAAACCTCAGAGCCTGAGATTTTGGCACAGGGTCTGGAACAGTGCTGGCTGGTTCCTACAGAGGTCTGAGCAGATTATGCCACAATGCCTTCTGGCTTAAAAAGTCTGCAAACCAGTGCAAGTAGAGCCTCCATTTAAATTTTTGAAAAGGGGTGGTTTATTGAAGTGTGTATACTATAATGACATTGCACTGTGTTGTATTATCCTTGCTGGTTTGGTTGGAAATGAAATTTGCCCTTTCTTCCTCTTAGCAGTACCTAGGATTTGGTGCATTTTTGAACTGGGGGTGTATTCAGCCCCAAAGGGTTTTGCTTTTTCACATGGGAATAGCTGTCTTGTCATAATGATATGACCCTAAAATTTGCCATTAACAATGGAAAGAAGTTTTATGAAGATGTTTCTCTTACCCTGTTTCATTTTTTTTCAAGGGGGTGTGGGTATAGGGGTGAGAATTATAACTAGGATCCAAGGCTCCTGTGCAAGGAGGAGACTGTACAAGTCAGAACATAGTTTTGTTCGCTCTGTGTCCAATCTCTTCTTGAGCCCAGTGCAGTTCATCACTAATCCGGCTGTATTTGAGCTGCAGTTGTAATGTAACAAGAGAAATCCGTCATGTACTGAGAGGTAGAAAGTATAGTGGAGTACAAGTCTTACTGGGTGAGAAACGTGAAAGAGCAAGGCTGTTCCAGCATAGAACTGTAACTGATACTGATGCTTCTCCTTCCTTTCTCTAAAGAGTTCCTGGTGGTCACACAACCCTTTAAATGGGAAAAAATTGGGGCAGGGTTGGAGAGGGAAACATGATTTACTGGAGACAAAGCAGTACGTATCGCTGCATGTTTTCTGAACTGGAGACAGCAGTGGAAATAACAAATTAATTTCATTTTTAGTTTTGCTTTTCTCTGCTACAAGACACATTTTCTTTTGCCTTTGACACTTGTAGCTATTTGCCATACCAGTGGAAATGGGAGAGTAAAAATGCCCCTATGATCATTTGGTTGTACTTAACACCGACTGTGCTGTCACTTTGTGCAGGCATAAAAATAAATAGATGCGGTACAGAAAATCAGTCTGTAAATCTATAAAAATCATGGGTTTTCTGCATTTACTGATTTTCCATTGTCTATATTCACTAACAGAGAGCAAAATGGATAAATTAGTCCCAGGCAGCTGTTCATCTAACTTCCCCAAGCTGCATATGCTGAGGATGTTTAGGGTATTTTCACTTGCAAATAAAAAAAAAAAAATTAAAAAATCTCAATTTTCTGTTGTCTCTTCCAGTTTCTATGTAGCCTTCTGAGGCCAGGGAGCCCACAACTGCCTTTGTGCTTCCCTGAAGCCCGGCTCTGATTGCATGGCTGCCTTCAAACAAAAATCTTGTATCAGAGTGGCTTTTGCATGGTTCCTTCCACTTCTAATGGTTCCCAGACCCAGACCTCAGCTACCAACTCTTGTGTTGGGGTGTACATTTTCCGTTAAGAATTCGTAGCCCATGAAGAGAAGGAACTTGGAGGATGGAAGGGGGTGCCCCACTGCCTCACACACAGCTCGTGGAAGAAGCCAAGAACCCAGGCAAAAGCCTGCACTTGAGCACCTGGTGTGTACTGGAAGGAGGGTAGAAGGAAGCTGTATGTGACTTGAGAAGAGCCAGGCATAAGAGGCCATATTGGACAGGAGACCAAAGACAGGCCACTGGAAGAGGGGTAGATGGTTGGATCTGCCTGGAAAACACAAGTGAGTAGTTCAGGATACAGATGGCATGTCAGAGAGAAAGGCTGCATAGATTATAAATATGGTGGGTGGCTTTCTTGGGAAGAGGACTTCTTAAGCTGTTATTTTTCTCCCTTTCTGTCACTTGATGCTGATTACAAGAGAAGAAGAAAAATACTATACATATTAGCAACTTAGACACTAGAGATAACTCACAAAGCTGAAAACCAAACTTATCTCTAATTAAAATTTAATTGTTCCCAAGCTTCCACTAGTTACTTTCATTCAGTTTCACACCATGGAAAGTGCTCATCAACCAGTTTAACAGGAATTTGGCAGATGTTAGTGAAGTGCTGGAGCAAATCCAAACCACAAGATCTGCAACATATCATATGTTTGAAAATTTGTTGGCAGCTGAAAGAAAAATCACAAGCCTGGAAATAGCAAGGACTGGACACAGATCTTATCAAGCAGCCAAAAGGTTGGACCATCACCTCCAGCACCTGAAAGGCCAGCATGGGTCGGGAAGTGCTGTGTGTCATGTGTCTCGGTGAAGTGTAAAAGCAACAGATACAGTATTACTGGCTCTTAGAGTGCTTTATGTGAGGAACATTGGTATCTCCATGGAAGTCTTCAGAAAAACAAAACCCAACGAAACAGCCTGCTCTGAGGCAATATAGCAAATTAGTTATGTTTTATAGAGCTTAGGTTTCCACTGCAGATTTTACTTCCTCTTGAAGACATTTATTCAGAAACAGGGTCCATGTTCACTGAGAGACTAATTTATTTCTGTTACGTATTTCCTTCCTATTGCTATCTGTGGCATTTTAGCCTTCAGCACTGCTCAGCTTTTTTTCTGCCAGGATCTGCTCCAGGTGCCATGTGAGGACAAGCACAAGTAGCTAACAAGTTTCAAGGAAGTTTGATTTATTTTTTTCGTAAATATGTTGAAAAAGCACTAGTTTATATAAATATATCAGTGTGTAGTATTGTGGTTACCTCACCTGCTGTAGCACAGTAAGACTACAGAGGGAGAAGATGACTCTTTCAGACAGACAGAAGCTGAAATAAAATTTAGGATGGTAAAAGTCCTTTTCAAATAAATGCTTAGTTGTGGTTATAAAGAAAATGAATACACTTCATGATTTAGTATCTGTCTTGTTTTAATGCATGCAAGTATCTTGACAGTGGTTGTGGCAGGAGCTTGTATGGAAAAAGTAAATCTGACCCTAAGCCTTTCTCAATTGAAACAGTGTTTGGTGGAGTTTGTGCAAAAGATTAAATCTGATTCACCCTTTGTTGGGATTGAGCTGATGGGCACAGAGACAGAGCAGGATGTGCCTTGTGCTATTGCAGCCTTTGATCCCTTATATATGATTTTATTTGTTCTCTAATATATAGCAAAATGCGTTTCATATGCTCTCGTCCTCTGTAATATGACCTGGAGTTGGCAGATCTCTGTTGCTAGATAGACACTTCTTGGGAGAGAAGCTGAATCCCTCTGTTAATCCTGCCTCATCTTTCGGTGCTGATCTGGCTTTTTTCCATCTCCTGGGGATGATATGAGTGAATGAGCATTTAAAGGTTTCAGTCTGTGACTGGGAAATGAGTTCAGCCTGTGCTAGGCTCTTAAGCATTGCCTCAAATAACCTTAAGCCTAAGCTTAAAAGCTGCAATGAACTAGGAATTGTCTGCTGCCATTTTCTGCACTACCACATTAACAAGTTTAGTCTGTGGTAGTCTGTTCTAAGTGATGTCTTGTATTATTACTAATAATTAATACAGTTTTTATAGAAAAAAAAAGGCAAATCAAAATACTTCAGAAAGTATCAATCCCTTTCAGTTTCTGATGTAAAATTGCTCTATTTCATGTAGTATTTTCTGAAGATTTACATAGTATATGTTGCAAAGCAATTCAGAAATACTTGGACAGAAATTCTGTTTCCAGCACTGAAACTTTTTCAAAAGCTGGTAAGAAAGGAGTTATTTCTTTTTGAGCCCAAAAGTTAATTGGTTTGAAACTCAAAGAGTGATGTAGGAGGCAGAAGGTACATGTAGGCTGTTGTGGGGCTCCTTGCCAGTGAGTGGGGAGGAACAGGGCAGTACAGGCTCTCTTCATGTTTTTCAGAGCAAATCTGAAGCAGATGTTCTTCAGCCCTGAGACACTAATCTAACTAAAAGCACTAATCTAAACTGACCGTAATAAAGGCTGGCCCTGTTTCTAACTCTGTCCAGCAAAGGCAAGGAGACGTGTACAGAGGTTGCAAGCCATGAGAGGGATTTCAGCCTTCTTGAGGTATTTAAAGTGTGATGGTCTAAACCTGTGCTCTCGAGGGAGAATGGCATCTCTAAGGCTGAGATTCAGAAGAGCATGTGCCAAAATTGAGCATTATGTAGAACACAGAATCATAGAATGTGTTGGATTGGAAGGGACCTTTAAAGGTCATCTAGTCCAACCCCCCTGCAATAATCAGGGACATCTTTAACTAGATCAAATTGCTCAGAGCACCATCAAGCCTGACCTTGAACACTTCAAGGGATGAAGCATCCACCACCTCTCTGGGCAACCTGTTCCAATGTCTTACTATCTTCATTGTAAAGAACTTCTTCCTAATGTCTCATCTAAACCTATCCTGCTCTTGTTTAAAACCATTGCCTCTCGCCCTATCGCTACACTCCCTTATAAAGAGCCCCTCCCCATCTTTCCTGTAGGCCCCCTTCTCTTCTCCAGCCTGAACAACCCCAATTGTCTTAGACTGTCCTCAGAGGAGAGGTACTCCAGCCCTCTGATCATGCTCTTGGCCCTCCGCTGGACCTGTTCCAACAGGTCCATGTCCTTCTTCTGCTGAGGGCTCCAGAGCTGGATGCAGTACTCCAGGTGAGGTCTCACCAGAGCAAAGCAGAAGGGGAGAGTCATCTCTTTTGATCTGCTGGTCATGCTTCCTTTGATGCACCCCAGGATGCAATTTGCCTTCTGAACTGTGAGTGTGCATTGCTGGCTCATGCCCAGCTTTTCATCCACCAGTACCGCCAGTCTTTTTCTGCAGGGCTGCTCTCTATCACATCATATCCCAGCCTATAATAATAATGAGGATTGTCATGACCCAGGTGCAGGACCTTGTTCTTAGTCTGGTTGAACTTCATGAGGTTTATATGTGCCTACTTCTCTAGCTTGTCCAGGTGCCTCTGGATGACATCCCGTCCCTCTGGCATGTTGACTGCACCACTGAGCTTGGTGTCATCTGCAATCTTGCTGAGGGTGCACATGATCCCACTGTCTGTATCATTGATGAAGATATTAAACAGCACTAGTCTCAGTATGAATCCCTGAGGGACACCACTTGTCATGCCTCTCCATCTGGACACCAAGCCATTGACCACTACCCTCTGGGTATGACCATCCAGCCTGTTCCTTATCCACCGAACAGACCACCCATCAAATCCATATCTCTCCAATTTAGAGAAAAGGATGTTGTAGGGTACCATGCCAGAGACCTTGCAGAAGATGGATGATACCCATTGCTCTTCCCTTGTCCCATCTTCCCTACTGATGTAGTCACTCCACTGTAGAAAGCCACTAGGTTGGTCAGGCAGGACTTGTCCTTAGTAAAGCCATGCTGGCTGTCTTGAATCACCTTCCTATCCTCCATGTACTTTAGCATAGCTTCTAGGAGGATATGTACTATGAGCTTCCCNGCCTCATCTTTCGGTGCTGATCTGGCTTTTTTCCATCTCCTGGGGATGATATGAGTGAATGAGCATTTAAAGGTTTCAGTCTGTGACTGGGAAATGAGTTCAGCCTGTGCTAGGCTCTTAAGCATTGCCTCAAATAACCTTAAGCCTAAGCTTAAAAGCTGCAATGAACTAGGAATTGTCTGCTGCCATTTTCTGCACTACCACATTAACAAGTTTAGTCTGTGGTAGTCTGTTCTAAGTGATGTCTTGTATTATTACTAATAATTAATACAGTTTTTATAGAAAAAAAAAGGCAAATCAAAATACTTCAGAAAGTATCAATCCCTTTCAGTTTCTGATGTAAAATTGCTCTATTTCATGTAGTATTTTCTGAAGATTTACATAGTATATGTTGCAAAGCAATTCAGAAATACTTGGACAGAAATTCTGTTTCCAGCACTGAAACTTTTTCAAAAGCTGGTAAGAAAGGAGTTATTTCTTTTTGAGCCCAAAAGTTAATTGGTTTGAAACTCAAAGAGTGATGTAGGAGGCAGAAGGTACATGTAGGCTGTTGTGGGGCTCCTTGCCAGTGAGTGGGGAGGAACAGGGCAGTACAGGCTCTCTTCATGTTTTTCAGAGCAAATCTGAAGCAGATGTTCTTCAGCCCTGAGACACTAATCTAACTAAAAGCACTAATCTAAACTGACCGTAATAAAGGCTGGCCCTGTTTCTAACTCTGTCCAGCAAAGGCAAGGAGACGTGTACAGAGGTTGCAAGCCATGAGAGGGATTTCAGCCTTCTTGAGGTATTTAAAGCGTGATGGTCTAAACCTGTGCTCTCGAGGAAGAATGGCATCTCTAAGGCTGAGATTCAGAAGAGCATGTGCCAAAATTGAGCATTATGTAGAACACAGAATCATAGAATGTGTTGGATTGGAAGGGACCTTTAAAGGTCATCTAGTCCAACCCCCCTGCAATAATCAGGGACATCTTTAACTAGATCAAATTGCTCAGAGCACCATCAAGCCTGACCTTGAACACTTCAAGGGATGAAGCATCCACCACCTCTCTGGGCAACCTGTTCCAATGTCTTACTATCTTCATTGTAAAGAACTTCTTCCTAATGTCTCATCTAAACCTATCCTGCTCTTGTTTAAAACCATTGCCTCTCGCCCTATCGCTACACTCCCTTATAAAGAGCCCCTCCCCATCTTTCCTGTAGGCCCCCTTC
>VZRU01017414.1:429346-502670 GCA_013398155.1 Pedionomus torquatus
CCTTCTCTTCTCCAGCCTGAACAACCCCAATTGTCTTAGACTGTCCTCGGAGGAGAGGTACTCCAGCCCTCTGATCATGCTCTTGGCCCTCCACGGGACCTGTTCCAACAGGTCCATGTCCTTCTTCTGCTGAGGGCTCCAGAGCTGGATGCAGTACTCCAGGTGAGGTCTCACCAGAGCAAAGCAGAAGGGGAGAGTCATCTCTTTTGATCTGCTGGTCATGCTTCCTTTGATGCACCCCAGGATGCAATTTGCCTTCTGAACTGTGAGTGTGCATTGCTGGCTCATGCCCAGCTTTTCATCCACCAGTACCGCCAGTCTTTTTCTGCAGGGCTGCTCTCTATCACATCATATCCCAGCCTATAATAATAATGAGGATTGTCATGACCCAGGTGCAGGACCTTGTGCTTAGTCTGGTTGAACTTCATGAGGTTTATATGTGCCTACTTCTCTAGCTTGTCCAGGTGCCTCTGGATGACATCCCGTCCCTCTGGCATGTTGACTGCACCACTGAGCTTGGTGTCATCTGCAATCTTGCTGAGGGTGCACATGATCCCACTGTCTGTATCATTGATGAAGATATTAAACAGCACTAGTCTCAGTATGAATCCCTGAGGGACACCACTTGTCATGCCTCTCCATCTGGACACCAAGCCATTGACCACTACCCTCTGGGTATGACCATCCAGCCTGTTCCTTATCCACCGAACAGACCACCCATCAAATCCATATCTCTCCAATTTAGAGAAAAGGATGTTGTAGGGTACCATGCCAGAGACCTTGCAGAAGATGGATGATACCCATTGCTCTTCCCTTGTCCCATCTTCCCTACTGATGTAGTCACTCCACTGTAGAAAGCCACTAGGTTGGTCAGGCAGGACTTGTCCTTAGTAAAACCATGCTGGCTGTCTTGAATCACATTCCTATCCTCCATGTATTTTAGCATAGCTTCTAGGAGGATCTGTTCTATGATCTTCCCAGGCACAGCATTGAGCCTGATAGATGGTAGTTCCTGGGGTGCTCCTTTCTACCCTTTTTAAAGAAGGGTGTAATGTTTCCCTTCTTACAGTCACCAGGGACTTCACCTGAGTGCCATGACTTTTCAAATATCATGGTGAGTGGCTTGGCAACTACATCAGCCAATTCCCTCAGGACTCTGGGATGCATCTCATCGGGTCCCATGGACTTTTGCGTGTTCAGCTTTCTCAGGTGGCCATGAACAGCTTCTCATACAGTGGGAGGGACTTTGTCCCCCAGGTCCCTGTCTTGGGGTCCTTCAACTTGAGAGGTATGAGGACAGAGGTTGCCAGTGAAGATCAAGGCAAAAGGGTATTTGAGAACCTCAGCCTTCTCATCTGTTATCACCAGTTTGCCAGTCTTGCTCATCACAGAGGGTATGCTTTCTTTAACTTTCTTTTTCTGGTTGACATGTCTGTAGAAGTCCTTCTTGTTATTCTTAGCAGCCTTGGCCTTGTCCTTCCTGACGTCGCCCCTACATATCTGGGTAGTGTTTCTATACTCTTCCCAGGATACCCGATCCTGCTTGAACTACCTATGCAGTTCCTTCTTACCTTTTAGTTTGACCAGCAGGTCCCAACACAGCCATGTTTGTCTTTTCCCTTTCTTGCTCGATTTCTTACACTTGGGGATTGAGAGCTCTTCTGCAATATGGAAAGTCTCCTTAAAGATCTGCCAGCTCTGTTCTGCTCCCTTGTCCCTGAGGACAGTTTTTCAGGGGCTCCTATTGACTAACTCCTTGAAGAGCTGGAGATGTGAGAAGAGGATTTACGGGAAATTACAGGCATTTGAGGTGTGTTGTAAATATGGCAGTCAATGCTCAGCAAGGTGCACTCAGGATTTCCCAATTAGCTTGAGGGAAATGGAGCCTTATTCTTTTATGGTTTTCTGTGATCTAGCCTCACATGTGCAACTTCACTAGATTGGAATTCTGAGACAGGATTGAGCCTGTGCTGTGGGAAGAAGAAACTCGGAGGGAAAGTGACTGAGACTCCTAAATAACCTGAAACTCAAAAAGCCAGTGCTTTTTTAAGGCAGTGGGAGATACTGCTTTCTTTGTACTTTTAAAAATCAGGCCACTTGTTCAGAGACTAACATGGGGATACTGTTTATGAAAGTCTTGACCTAAATGTCGTCTTCATTATGTGTACATTTCTTGTCCCTGTGGGAAAAATAATGAAGGGCAAAAGTTAATGGACATGGAGGCCTGCAAAGTCCTATCTGATCCAGTGGTAAGGGCACAGGCTGTATAGAACCCAATCAAGTATCTCACAATTTTCTAGTATGCCCAGTTATTGTTGGCAAACCCAGGTGTTTGGCCAATAGAGCACACATAACCAAAAGAAACTCAAATCACAAACATTTTTTATGGGTATCGATTTTGGTTTCATTTGTCTTTTTCAAAAAATCACTTTTAGAGAATATCAGTTATATTGAGACAGGTGTTCTGAGTCGGAATCTTATATCATGTCCTTTTTCATGTGGTATTTGTTCATATGTGGTTAACTTTAATTTGAATTTGTTTTGTGGCGAAGAAGAATATATAAAGATATATACACACAAACACAGCTAGTTCTTTTAGAGTTTCTGGGGTAGAGAAATGAATGGTGTTTCCTCCCTGCAATCAGATTATAGCACTACCTTGCTGGTTATGGCTCTCCAAAGGTGAAAAAGTGATAATTCGGCAAATACTACCACCAGGATGTAGCGCATCAGCCAGAAAGAAGGCTTTTTTCTCCCCCCTTGCAGGGAATATAAAAAGAGTTGTCAGGAGAATTTGAGACGTGCTGTGGATCCACATCCCTGGCCAGAAGTGGCCCTCCTGAACAGATGCACCTAAGAAAAGCAATTTATAAAATCTTGTGTCTCTAACAGAGAAACTGAGCCTCAGTGTTCCCAAAGGGTCTGCAAGCAGCTGAGGGGCAAGACCTGGCTCAAACAGAAGATACCACTGAATCTAATCCAGGGCTTTGTTGGGCTGCCCCAGTTTCCACAGTCATGGCAGCACTACAGAATGAGGTGGTGGGCAAGTAATGGTGGCGGTGAGCTCCTGGTGAAGTCATGGAGCTGCTGCAGGTCTGCTTCATCGCTATCGCGTCCTTCGGGCATGGTAACCGCAGGGTTAGCAGGGAGCAATCTCTCACTCCGCTCAGGTCTAATTTTTCCTCTCTCCAATAGAATAACCCTCTGGGGTAACGTCCTGCATCTCCAAGGTACACTTCATCCCCAGGTAATCCTTAAAATAGAATATAGATGAGAGCTGAAGGCATGACCCCACAGTGTAAATTTTGACCACTGGACATTTTGCAGCAGGGGGAGTTCAGATGTCAAGTCAAGGAAGTGTCCAAAATTGTTGGCATTAGGAGTATCTTTGAGTTTGGAGTTAAGGGAACAGAATTCTGAAAGGTGGGTATGAGGCTGAGGAAAGCTCCAGGCTGGAATGTGTTTGCCAGAAGATGCTCTTCTGGGAAAGAAAAGCGAGTGAGAAACAGCAGAGAAATAACACTGGAAGGAACAGCTCACTACTCAAGGGGCAGATGTTTTTTATGAAATGACACGTGAGACAGGCAGGGGTAAGTTTTGGAACTGATCTGAGAGGAGGAAAAGAACTAAAAATAGTGTTTTAAGAACCCCTTTAGGGCCAGCAGCAGGCCCAGAGAACTATAATGAAGGTTCCACATGAATGAGATTTTATTCAATGTGCAGGGAGATCTGGGTAAGAGAGGGATTGAGGGTTTTCTTAATGTTGGGCTGAGATTTCAGCAGGGATCCTATCACCAGCAAGGGTTCAGCCTCACTGGCACAATGTTTCTGTTGGCTGATGAAGGCAATCAAACACCACATTTCCCACTTGGAGGATCCCTGCAGAGAAATTGTCTCTGAAGGAAGAATGTTCAGTGACACTGGTTTAGCTTGTACTGCTTTCATCCAGCTGGGCTAGGCTTTACAATTTAGACACTATCAAAAAGGAAAAGGCAACCTAGAAAGACCCAAATTAATATTGATTGTAGGAGAAAGGAATTGTTAAGCCAGGTTGACCCTTGACTTATCTTCATTCTCATTTTACACCCTCTGCATCCTCTTTCCCTTGTTCCCCAGCTCTGTCCCATCCCCTTCAACTTGCTGTCAGGCTGGCCTGTAGTTCTGCTATGATTTTGTTTTTGAATTAGGCAAACACCACAATGTGGACTTCCCTCAACTTGAAAGAAAGGGACATAGAATTTTCTGTAATATTGTTATCAGAGTCCTGCATGTTTCAGCTGGCAAATGGATTGTCAAACATCCCTGAACAGTGTTTGCTCAGAGTACAAGAGAGAAAAGAGATCTAATATCTGCTTTTAGATTCAGTTCCTTCCTTATGTATTTTATTTGGTTTTCTTTGCACACACTTAAAATTTCTTTTCTATTAGACAACATTCAGCCTAAGCTGCTTAGTAAGGTTTGTTCTCTGGTGAGTGCTTGCTCATGTTTAAAAGTTGGCTGACTCGAGACTGATTTTTTTCTCCTTATCTCTACCTTTTTCCTTCAGTGGTGGTGAATGGCAGAGAATAATAGCTTCTCTGGGGGGCAAACATCCCCATCCCTACCCAAAACAGCAACCTCTGGTGGGCTGAAGCTGTGTGTGGCAAATAAGTGTTGGGTCAGTGTGCCATGATAAATACCAATGTCTTGTTGGCTGCTCTTACAGATGTTCTTGAGTCTCTTCAGTACAGGATGCACTTCATTATTACTGAGGACAAAACCTCAGCTGGGAAGCATAATTTACATTGCTGCCCCTAGGGCTGGAAATGATGCATGTTGCTGAAATAAAGTTTTATCTCCTGTAGTTACAACCCGTTGCCTCATCGGAGTCTGTTTGACCAGGCATCTCTGCCTCTGTGAGATTTTTGTGTGCTCTGCTCCAAAAAAGAGCTGCAGACAGTAATGGTTTAACTGAATCAGTGTCACTGTTTTACCTCAAATATGAAGTTTAATAAGGGAAAATAATAGCTTAATTTGGAAAGGCATCTTGTAGGCTGGGGTACTGACCTTGTATGAGTGACTGCTGCCAAGACAATTAGGGAGTTGTATATTGTATTCAGCAGTGTACTGTGGGCATGCCAAGCTTGGTGCAGAAGAACGGAAGAGTGGTCCTTTTGGTCCAATACTTTGTCTGAGCTTCAGACTTTGCAGAAGGAGATTCCTCGGGGAATAACCTGGATTGAGAAGGTCATTCTTTTGCATTAGCCAGTAATTTCCTCATGCACTAACACAGGAGGCTCAAAGACTTCCCCATCCTCATCTTGTTTTACTACACCCTTGGCACGTCTTGGCACCTCCCAGGAGTGTTCTGTGAACTGTGATGAATGATGTCTTCTGCAAGAAGAGAAGGAAATAAGGACATCAGGTTGTCTGGTTGGGGTGAAGTTTTCCCCTGCCTCTCCCCATCAGTCTGTTCTTAGCATATATACTTCTGGTTATCCATGGGAAGACTAAGCCTTTCCTAGCACCAACTAAATACCCATAAGCAAATAGTTGAGAAGCTTGCAGTTTCTTTTGTGCCCCAGAGATTTGCTGTAAAAGACATTTCATTTTTCAGGAGACAAAGTCAGAAATTCCTTGCTGTTCAGTGGCATGATTTCCAGCTCAGGCATGGAAATATTGATGTAGTGAATGAGATGGTGTTCCAGGAATTTGCAGCTCCTTGCTGTTGGCAGTCTTGTGGAGCACCTCCAAAGAGCACATTGGGTCTTGATCAAATCAAGCAGTCTTTGATGCTACCTTTTCCTGCCCATAGACTGGCTGACTCAGATTCCTGAATCAAATCTCACTTTTTTTCTCTTTCTTCAAGCAAAGTCAAGTTTTCCTCTGCCTTAGAACGATCTCTGCTGCAGCTGAACAGTGCCTGCGAGCCACTTCCCACTGTAGTGCTTACACTTGTAATTTCTATTTTGCTGAGCAGCTCCAGGTTGGAATGCCAATGAGCCCTGTGTCTATGATCAGTGACTCTAGCCATTCAGGCTCTAGTCTCTTTAAAAAAAAAAGAATAATAAAATTGTCTAGTATTTATTTGAAAGTTTAAATATTTCTTGGCTTGCTTAGTACTGACCACTAGGGTCTATCACAGGTGACCTTCCTCCCTTCCCATCTCGAGCCTGACTGCCATACTAGAAAGTCTGTTATTTCCTTCAATTCCAAATGAGTTCAGTGTTATGCTCTGTTTTTTTTTTCAGTATTCCTGGCCTGACAGATTTCCTCTCATTATAAATTATTCTGTCTGCTTCTGCTGCATGGTTTTTCTCATTTACATTTAAGATAATGGAAGAAGAGTTGCTTTTGATGACTTAAGTGAGCTAGATTTTGGGTTAGCATTATTATAAAATTAGAATTCTGGTTGGAAATGTAAAATATTAGGGATTTTGAAGTTTTCAGTACCTGTAAAGCACTGCAATGAGTAGAAAAACTAATATACTTCTTCCCTGCACATTAATGAAACTTCTTGATGTATGCATGGAATGTGAAAGGCTGAAGACTAATAACATTACAAGTTTCAACACATGTACTAAATGGTCTTCTGTAAAATGTTAAAAAAACCCCAACATTTCAATATATTTGACTGTCACTGAAGAGGGAGAAAATTAATAATCACTGTAGACTAGTGCTGTAGACTACTGTGAGACCTGTAAAATGAGGCTTAGGCTGTATGGTAGAAACATACAGCAGCTCTTTAGCCCTAAACAGTAGAAGTAGTTTTATCCTATGCTTAAAGTAACACATGTAAGTATAGAAGGGTCTCTGCTGTATGTCAACAGGATACAAATTCCTTCACTACTGGTTTATTTTTGATTCTGCTGCTCTGTTATGCTTTTGAATCTTAAAGTCATATGAAGATACACTCACATTTAGCTAGACAGCAAGTTTTTAATTTTTCAAGGTACATGCCTTTGCCCAGGTTAGACTTTCTCTCATCTCTCCTGTCTCCACTTTTTTTATGTTACACATATGTATCTTTTTTTTCCCTTACGAGATGCATGATTCTTTTGTTCAAAGTATCTTATTTAAGCTTTGCAGTGACATCAGATACTTAATATTATGAGTCTATAGATTTTGTGAAGGCAAGGATATTACACACCTTAAACATCTCTAAAGGATACAATTTACTTTTTTAATTTCTCTGTCCTTTTACTTACTTTTATTCACCATTTTCCAACTTGCTCAGTTTCTGCTGATGCCCATGGGGATCTACAATGCCTCTGTTGGTAGTCCAAGTTGATAAGCTAGAGTTTAGGCTTCCAGGTCAAGCGTACATTATGGAAAATCCCTGTTCTGGCAGTGCAGCACATGGATGTTCCTCTGGTATGGACCACTACTTCGCCTGGGCAAATAAACTTTAGCATCTGACTATATGTAAAACCACATGCCAAACCTGGGGAGGCAGGCATACCACTTCAACTTAAAATATATTGCTTTTCAGCACTACTATTCACTTTCTTGTAGGCTATTTTTTATGTCTGTCTTTTCTGCTAACCCAATTCAAAGTCCTACAAGGTCAATGGGTATATTCCTCCACTTCAGAAGAAAAAACATGCTTACATTGCAATGTGCTGGTCTGAACTAGCCATTAACAAGAATAATCTGAAAACTGACAGATGTAAAGCTAGAAATCAGCATTGAAGGTTTTTCCACCTTGGACTTATGTATTGTCAACTTGTCATCAGCCACCTTGGCATAAAAGTTTAGAAACTACTTCTCAACCAAAGCTGACTGCACAAGAGCTGGTAGCAGGTGCAGGGCCCAACAAGTTAGGTTAAACTTCGTTTTCTGATTTTGAATACTGTCCCTTCCTACGTCTTCTGCTGTGAATTTTCAGCTAAGCTGACTAGCCACGACAATGTCTTTAGCCCTGGAGCCTTCAGCCTAGAGATTCTTGAGATGCTGAGGCATATAAATGCATGTTCAGCATCCCCACCAGCACCCAATGTCCTGCCTCAACAAAAGCATATCTTCTAGTACATGGATGAGGGATGCTTGCATGCCAAGCTTCTTAGAACATCAGCATGGACTTAATAGTGTATCAAGTTATCTGTGTCTGTAAAGTACAGAAGTCTAGTACAAAGATGGGATATACTTGAAAGTGTTTCACCTTAAAATTTTGCAGTATTGCAGTATTATATTATTATAATATTGCAGTTTTGCAGTTTGTTTATTTGCTACAAATCCACTTCTCTGAAGCAAATTCCTCCCCTTTTTGTATATATATATTTTTGTAATATTGATGTTCTCATTGTTAAAGACCTCCACAGAAGATCAGATATCTATAAAACAAATTTAGATCCCAGTCCTGTAGTTAAGCATTATTTAGGCAGATCCCTGAGCCAATATGAATACAGCTATTAAAATTGAGCTTGACAAAATATTGACATTCCTCCGTATGTAATAAAGAGTTTTGGAAGGCAGCTAAACAGTGTTTTATGCTTTTTCAGGGAAACTGCTTCATTTCTGAAAGGAGCTGAATATTGATATTCTTACAATGGAGTTTTGTCAGCTGCTTACATTGGCTTATGTGAATTATTTTTTTTTCCTGTTAGCCCACCCTGCCTTCCATCTATCATGCCGGGGCAGGAAACAAATCACTGGCAAGTCTGGGGAGAGGACTGAGTTAATCCGAGCTCCAAAATGAGATGTGGCTGAGAGGCCAAGGCACCAAGGTTGTGCCTGCCCTCTGATTTTCAGGAGGGGTCTTGACAGCGCATCCAAGGTGCACCAGAGCATGCCTGAAGGATGAGAAAAGACAGCCTTTGTTAGCGTTTCCTTTTTTTTTTTTTTTTTTTGTTCCAATGATCAGCTCTCTCCATAGTTCAGGCTGGTTTTCTCATAGGAGCACAAATAAATAGAATGAATAAATAAATAACATAGAAGTCAATACAGTTAGAGACTACGTGGAACAAGTGCCCTTGTAGTAGAGAGAAATCACTTTTGCAGTTTTGGAGAAGGATTTGGGTTTGTGAGTCAGATTTGAAATAACCAGTGGGCTGTAGCAAAAGCAGAAAATAGATGGCCTTGGTGAAAGACAAAAGATGAGCTTTTAGCTGGCAAGTTTATAATTCATGTGGCTCTAGAGGATGCTAAAAGTACAGTATGGTTATAACATCTACTGTACAGACAGGAAGCCCTGCTTTCAAGTCTCTAGTTCACGTATGGGAATGCAGAATGACCTGCATTCTAATGAAGTCAGTCCTTACATGGGTTAGAGAAAGAAGGACATAAGCAACCCTAAGTCCACCTTTGATACTTTATGTTTTATTCTATTTTTTCTTTGATTTCAGCCCACCAGCCCACCACAAAGTGTGTTTGCACTTACAACACTGGGCATTGGGGCTGATTTGGAAGCCCAGCGAAGGTACACCAAACCAGGGGGGACCTCAAGTCCTGAGCCTCAGAGCAGCTGAGATGAAGGGACAGTGCATGCAGTGTAAGGGGAGATGCAAAAAAAAACCCAGAAAATACAGCCTTTGTGATTTTAATCTGGCAAATCAGGCAAGAGGAAGCAGAGCCAGGCAGCTTTCCACCCACCTCTCCCCCATGCCTCTTCTACATGTGTGCTGCAGGGCTAAGGAGCTGATTTGTTGTAGTTACAGTATGTTGTCTCTTTGGGTTTCGTTGTACTATGCCCTCTTTCTCAAGATAACAGGATACACAATCAGATTTTAAATATTAATATGGAGATCACAGCAGTATAGCTTGGATGCACCGAATCACTGAGGATTGAAAAGTCTAATCTGTCCTTTTGAAAACTGTCCAATTTCTTTTTTATTTACAGCATTTGAACCATTTCACAAATCGGAAAGTAACCATCCAGCCATTTCACAGGCAGATTATGATGTTTAAAACAGTCCAAGGCATTTATCTGAATGCAATTGGCCATCTCACTGACTAACATCTAGATTGCAGATATTACACACACAGATGAACAGACCCTATTTGAAGATGATAGTTTACTCTTATTAAAGTTGTGTTTGTCACTTGCAACTGAAGAAATGTTTCTGATAATGGTATAAGCTGACTGTCTTTGGCTCTCAGAAGCACTCGTCACGTTGATTGGATAGATCAGAAAATGCTGGGGTATGAATAGTCATTGTATGACTCCTGCATTTGCTTCCATTGATGCATAGGTGGTGAACTGGCTCCGTCTCACACTGCTTTGCAGAGTGCATGCAAGTTGTTCAATTAAAAATGCATAAGTACAGGCAAAAGGCAGGAAAAGCATTAGATGAAGCAACATTTGTTGTCAAACTGACCTGAAAAGCTCTTAGAAGCTATGAATGTTCTTGTTCTGCATAGAAACTAGAAGGTGTGTTTCAGCTTGCATGAGTAAAACATATATGTGTTTTAATTAAAAGGATAAAAAAAAAAAAAAACCAACTACAAACCTAGCAATCTCAGCCTCCAGTAAATCTTTTGAAGCTGTAAGCATAGTGGTCATGTGTTTGCACTTCAACATGGTCTGAATGAAAAGCTGACAGCACCTGTTATTGAAATCAAAAGTGATTTCTCTAACAGTGGGATACTGAGGAATTCCTACCGGGCTTCTCTTTAATAGAATATGAAGGATTCAGGTTGGAAGACAGTGCATGAGGTCTGCAGCGCTGGCTCTGATGGATGTGAATCACACCAGGAGACAGAGATTGTTTAAGAGGTTAGAAGTTCACTCCATACATTCAGTAATAATATGGAGCTGGTGTGGCCTTAAAAAGTACTTGTATGCTCCACCCACACCCCTGCCTCATGTGAAATAACACTGAACTGAAAAAGAATAACTGGACTGAAAAAGAACAGTAGTCAGATTTATACATTCAAATCCAGAAATTCAAAATAACTGCAGCCACATCTGATAGTATTTTTGAGAACTAGAGTGACCTGAAGCTAGATTGCCCCAAAACCCCTGAAAATAGCTCTTGAACTGAAATCTCAAAGCTATTAGATTAGTCTATTTATAATAAATCCTGATCTTTGTCTATTAGATCAGCTCTTTTGTAATCTTTGCCTGTTTACCAGGCTTCATATGGGCATAGATCATCTGTATTTCTAAAAGCATTACAGCATGGTGTTGAAAAACTTGTTCAATTTTTATGTCTTGTGTGTGGTGGTCCAGTTGAATTTCTGCCTGAACATTCAGAATCATTTGCAAAGTCTGGAAAGAGCAATATGACACCGATGCCTTCTTTGAATGGGTGCTGAAAGATACAAGAGGTTCATGAAGGTGGCTTTGGCAGAGATTCTGGGTAGGAAATCAAACCTAAGACTTTAGGAACTGTCTCGTGACAAAAGAGGACCATGGTGAAGACAACAGCTGATAATTATGTGTTGTATCATTTAATTTCCTGATATTGTTAGGTATGCCAATGTGCTGTAACCCTGTGCTAATGACAGTTAAAACATTGTCTGATGTCTCTGGAGTTTTAAGTGGGACCCAGTAATTTTTTGGCAAGGAATTGGTCAGAGAGGAAAGGAAGAAAAATATCTGATTTTATTCATATACAACTAAAGTGGGATTCTGGTCTTTTGGGAGCCAGAAAAAGTATTAAGCACTCATACACACACACACGAGGCCCCACAAAAGCATTCAAGTTGATATTTCACCAAATAACAGCCAGACTGTTGTTTGGGTTCTTATTTTTTCAGGAAAAACATGTAAGTTTGCAATATTATCTAGAATGTTTTTGACAAAATGACCTTTCCATAGCAATCCGCACGTGTTATGAACAGTTGATAATTGTCAGAAATGTTAAGTTTTGATTCAAAAGGGCTTTGGTAGACATATTTTTTGCATATTGGGAATTGATCCCATGTGGTGACTGCTTTGAATATATTAATTGTTTTGCTAAGAGTTGTGGTGCAGTGAGAAGGGAAGAGTTGGGGTAGATGGACTAGTCTTGAGCCTGGCGCTATGACTTCTACTCACTTTAGTTCTCATTCTTTGTTGTTTCATGTTAAGTGCTGAAATGGAGATTCAGAGGAAAAAACCCAGTGTGTAAAGTGACTCCAGATTGAAGTGCATTGAAGCAGTTCACACCTCATCTTGGACCACAGCTGTAGGTTTTCGCCTACTACAGGGAACTCAACATGTGGCCCATATCCATTGCAGCACCCGCCCAGACCCAGCAGAACAGTTATATGTGGGCAGAGTAGCCTCAGGCATGAAAACTGATCCCCAACTGGAAGAAGCAGAAACAAAAATTCAGAGAGGGTTTTTCTATTTGGCAGTAGTTCACAAGGGAATGGACCTTTCTTCTCTCAGATGCAGCATCATCCTCCTCTGCTATTTCAAATGTTAGGTAAGAGGGAGGAAAAAGAAGAGCTATGCAACTATGTATCATACTTCACATGACTGTTTCAGGGTGCAGGATTACATGCTGTTGGGTTGTTAGAGACAATGGATTGTATTGGACACTCTGGGGCCATCACATATCTAATCTTTGCTTCCTACCAGTGGTTTTTGCAAGCCTTCCATCAGTCTCACTCCATAAAGCTACAACAACAACAAACACCATCCCAACCCCTCCAAAAGCAGTGTGTGAATTTTTATGTTCACACACAATTCTGGCTCAGCTTCCCCAAATAACATGAGTGAGTACAGGGGGAAGGCTGTTCAGATGTTTTTTGTCACCTTGCAGGGAGTATGATTAAAAAAATAAATGAAAAGGCAAAAGAAAATGGGAATATATTTATTTTCAATTTTTTTTCTTTTCTAATGAATTTCAGAAGAAACGTTCTGAAATGCGTTTGCAAATTCCTGAAGAAAACTGTTCCCTGTTAGATGCATTTAAGTGACAGGGAAGAGAAAAACAGCTGTGATATAATCATCCAACTGTATTAGCTTTGGGGGTTTTTTTGTGCTGCTTCTTTCAGGACATGGCTAAACCTTCTCATTTGCTATGTAAATACAACTCACACCATCTTTCAGTAAAAGAAGAAATGGTAAAAAGGGGATGCTGTAAGCAAAGAATGTGGTTACCAAATATGAAAAGGACAAAACTAGCAGAGAGGGAGGGAGGGACCTTCAGGCTTTGTGTTTCTCTCAGGCTTTCAGAAACCAGTCTTAATGCAGCAGCAACATGCGAAAATAATTGTGAATGCATCCTGAATTTGCTCAAGAAGGCACTTGGGTTGCTGTATCCTCTTAAAGAATTTGTACCTCAGTTGCTTGAGTATTGCACCAGCTGCAGTGTAGGGAGCAGGTACGGGTTCTTGGCTGCTGGCACATCTGCTTCAGCATCAGGCTTGGGAATGCAAAACTCAATGGAGAGTGAAGTCATCATGGTTTGCTTGGACCTTGCACATGAAAGTTAAAGTGTGGCCTCTTCTTCCAATTACATGAGGGAACACTGGCTTGTAGCCCATAGCCGTCAGGCTAAACCTTTGGACTGCAACCCCTGGGGGAGAGCTTGATGGATGTCTTCTGTCATCTGTTACCTAGCAATTCCAGCAAACCTGACCCAGGAAATCTTGTCTGCAATTTCTGCTCAAGGGGTACCCAGTTATTCATGGGACATGACATCCTTTTAAAAAGTTTTTTAAAAAACTTTAAAAAATATTTTCAGCTATTGAATACACCAGTTCATAGGCTGGATACTTAGATGCCAGAAGACAAAAATGAGAGAAAAGGTAGCCTGGTAGTGACTGCAAATAGCCTTGCTTGGAACCCAAGTGGCTTCTGTGATAGGAAACCCCTAGTCAGAGTCATCTAGAAAAGCAGACGCCTGTGTCCGGGAGCATCAGGAGGAGGTGAGCAGAGCAGGTGGTAAGATGATGTGTGTGCTGACTTTTCCTGGTGGCAGATACAAAGTGCTGATCTTAGGTGAATCGTGCAGTTGTCCTATTAGGCCAGGAAAGAGAAAAAGAAGGAAAAGGTGAGGCAGGAAAATGACAAATCCTTATTTATTTAAGATTTTTCCCCACAAGCAAATGCTTCCTATGATTTTCCTTCAATCAAGCAAAATTCCTCCTCCAGAGTCCTAAGATCTCTGTAAAGGTTGGAAAATAAAAGAAAGATGGAAAAAACCCTAACAAGTTCTTTTTCTTGCTAGTTAGTGTAGAGTAGAGAGGCTCCTCTGGGAGTTGCAATTACTCCCCTGTGGATACTGGAAATGTTTTGAGATTTTTTTATAGTTGCAGCTCTAATCTCAATGATGGCAAAACTCAGTCTTCTGTTCTTAGTGCCAGCTCTCTAGATAAAGCAGGAAGAAAAAAGTGAAGTATCACTTTGGGGATATTCTGGGGAAGAGGTGTTTCCCCAGCCACTGTTTGCTACATTGGGAGCACTGTGAAAATACCTGTCTCAGCACTGTGCTTTATGGGATTGAAGTCTTGGATTTGAAGCCCAGGAGTAAAAACTGAGTCTTACTTAAAAGCTGTCTTTAAACTCTTGATATGGCAACACATGGTAAAAAACAAGTAGTAACAGTAAAATAATCAAGATTATACATTTCTAGTTGTAATAGTGATTTGTTGATGATTTTTAAAGGTTTCTGCTTGTCTGTGAGCAAGGATTGTATTATAAAGTATTATTTGAAGAATCATTCTGGTGAAGTACTGCTGTAGTGCTGCATTCATCCCCCCGAGTTAAAAATTCAGTTTATTTGCTGTCTGAGTTAGTCTGGAGGTTTGTTCTCTGTTCTGTGTGGTAGGATTTAGGTAATTTTACACAGGCTACAGTCTCTTCATGGTTTTGCTTGGATTTGAGAATCATATGTAAATGACCCTGATCTCACGTTCTTTCCTTCTTACCAATTAATTCTGTTTTAAAGTACACAGTTGGGTGAGCAAAATTGGCAAGCTCACATTGCCTAGTGTGGGTGAAACTGGCTAGTGTCAGCATTGTGATTATGTCCCCTGAAGCTGATTACCAAATTGACGTGTTGAAAAATCAGACCTTTGAACAGAGTGCAGCGGTATTCCATCCATCTCACTCTGTTAGGCCACTTCGAGGCAGCTCTTTTACATCTTCTTATAATTTTTCCTATGTAAATTGTGGAGGCGTTTATTTTGAAAAGCAGCAAGAAAGCCTGGTTAAACAAGAAAAAAATTGGAAGGACAAGCCTTCAAAGAGAATTTGACACTATTGCCAAGGAGTTTATGAAAGATAAAACAATTAATCTTTAAGGCTAACAGAAAATGCTATTAAATCCCTTATGTCTGGTTGCTACAGTTAACTTGCCAGAGTCAATAAAAAAAACCCCACACCATGAAATATTCAATGATTGTCAATGAAAACTATGTTCAAAAATGCAGCATCCCTGTGTGTGGATCAAGGGGAGCTCCTGGGTGCTCAGTATATGTTTCTATATGTTCACAAATGACTGTAAGAATTATTTTAAGGGGGAATGGTAGTTTTGGCTTTGAAACTGCATCTGCTATATCTGCTCAGTACCTCTGCACCTGTAGTGCATAACATAGGTCATTTTGCAAATGAAAAATAGCTTGTTATTGCATGAGTAAATGGGAAATTTTCTGCAGGTTGTTATCTAGCAGGCTAATCATTATTATGAAGAAATAAAATATGTACTGATGGAAAGATGTGCTGTAGTAAAAACAGGTAATATTTGCCAAAGTTCTGTACAACTTTAATGATTCCTGTAGTGTCAGATGGAAATCATTGCTTGGTGATTCAGCACAGCTTTGACCAGGAACTAGAAGAAATCTGTCAATGTCTGTGGAATTTTGCATTGTACTTTTTTTTGAGTTCATTCACACTCAGGGCTTATAGTGAAAGGGAGACGGCAGGAAAATTTGATCAGTGAACTCGTGAGACCTGATTTCAGATCAGTGCCTTGGTGCACAGGTGATTTAGTCTGTGTTGCACTATTGCTCACTTTTTGGAGGTGGGGGTAAAAAGATAATCCTGTTTGCTAAGAAATGGTAGAGCTGGGACTTTTAAACCAAACATTTTCTTGAAAAATACCTATCCCTCAGAAAATTATGTTTATGCTGCTATTGAGTTTTAAATGTTGAGCAGAGGATGTCTCAGACTTGGTGTAAAATTACCTAAAATCCAGAACAAGCATGTGCTTCAACTGCAATGTTATTTATTTCTCTGAGGAATAAGAATTGCTCACAGCACCATGGGCTTAAATTACTTAAATAGCAAAAGCAAACAAACAAACAAACAGAACCTTTTCAGAATGGAAAAACTCCTGTTTTGCACTAAAAGCAGGCTTGAAATAGGTTGACTTGAATGAACTCCAGTGATGGTAATGTCATCATACATTAATAATAATGAATGTGGTCTGCTTCGCTGGATCTAGAAGAGAGGATGGTCTCTGCCCTCAGGAGCTTGCAGACTGAGCCTGCTTACAGAGCGAGATAGTTAAGAGGCTGCTTCTTGGGGTGACAGGGTGATTCTCACATTTATTTTTAATTTCTGGCTAGGCTGGAGTTCACGCATGTGTGTGTTTAATGTAGAAACTCACAGTTCATGTTGTTGGACATGGAGCATCTGTGATTCTGAAGGATTTGGGAATGCTAGAAGAGGTGGGATGGTAGGGGGATGTTGTGGCATGGGAATTAAAGAAAATTATATCAGACATCGATCAGACAAGCCTATTCATATGGCCTCCTTATCTGCCTTTCCCAGACAGCTCCAGTGTTTCTCCAAGCAGGAACTGAGAGGGCAAATTAAATCTGGCATTTAATTGGAGTAAAATTGTTATTTTGAGAGAAGCAGTAGGGTGCTTTTCTTTGGGAGAGTTAAAGAAGATGGGAGAAACAGGCTTCTTTACAAACTGTACACATCTAGCAGAGACAATTGGAGAGCCTTGGAAGCAGCCTGTCTCAGTTTTCCCACCTGAGATTTCAGGTCAAGCCATAAAGAAATCCAACATGTAAACATGTGAATGTCCAATCTGTGCAAGCACTTTGGTCTAAATAGGAGACAAAACAGTGTAATTATAAGGTGGGCATCACTCAATATTCACCACACGCAGTACTTAGAGCAGCTATTGCAAGGTAATAGATAGACTAATGCATTTCTAAAGCTGCTTCCCCACCCCTTGCTGCTCAACAGTTCATCACAGGTTTTAAATGAAGTCGCCTGCTGAGCATTAAAATCTTGAGGATTTGTCTGGGCTGATGTGCATCTTTGCATATGCCATGTGGCCTGCAGCTCGAGGGCCAAGCACTGCTCTTGGGACGAAGCAGCAAGGCATGAACCTGAGATAAAAGGACGGCTTGCTCTAGACAACATCCTTGCATTCATCCCTTTGTGCACTGCTGTTTTAAGGATGGATTTGTGATGTGGTGTGGGTTTTTTTTATTATACCATGGAAAATGTTTTTCTGTCCAAACCAGCTGGGTCTTCAGCAACACTAAAAAATTAAAAGCACTTCTGTGCTAGGTGTTCCCTAAAAGATGGAAAATAAGATTTTTACATTAAAATGCCAGGAAGAAAAATGGTGAGGGCATAAAATGCTGCTTTATTTTCATCAGTTGCTAGTGCTTTTGGAAAATAAGTTGTGCTCCAGCAGTTATTACCCCTCTGTGTGCTTCTCTTGCTATGTGCTCCAGCTTCTGTCTGAAAGGTGACTGTGAAGCAAACCTTATGTTAGCTGTAGCTCCAACTACACCCTGCACTCCACCATGGTCAGCAGAGAGGACATCCTCAGGACCTAGGCTGGAGTCCCTTTTTTCCTTCTTCTTTTTAATAATCTCTGACTTTGTTTCAGGAGTATCAACATCAGGAGCTTTGGGCCCAGGGAGCACCACTGCCAGCACCACAGCACGGGTGGCCACCAGCAGCACTGGCCGCCCCACCACCACCTCGGCCTCAGGCAGGAGGAACAGGAGCACCAGCACGCCATCACCTATGGCTGACATCCCTGATGAAATGACCACGCACCTCCCACCTGCCTCCTCCCAGCTGCCACCAGCTGGCACAGAGAGCTGTGACCCCATGGAAGCCCGTGATATTATGTGGTCTCGGACTCGGCAGGGCCAGGTGGCAAAGCAGCCATGTCCCGTGGGCTCAATAGGTGAGTCAAGGGGCAGGAGGACATGGTGAGCCATCTTCATTTGCCTATGGGATGTTGCGAGTAAGCAGCCAAAGTGCCCATGGGTCCTTGTGGCACACATGCTTTCATCAGTGAATCACACTGATGCCTTCTGTCAGGTCTATATTGCCTTGCTGATTTATGGCAAGCAGGTGGCCTGGGCTGAAGTTGTAATATTCTAAGCACATTGTGCTGGATCTTTGGCATTGCAAGCTCTGTCCGAAGAAGAGTACAAGCTAACAACCTTGTGGGCTTGAGCTTGATGTGCTACAAGAGACTCTGCCTCCAAAAGTTATGTATGATGCTTTTGACATCAACACTGATGTGCTGATGGCTGATGCTTTGGTTTTTTGAGGGAGAGGGAAAAGGAAATAAACAGAACTTACATTTTGAAGCTCTGTGCAGCATGGTTTGCATTTCAGAATCTGTGGCCAGCATTTCAGGTCACATGTATTCCCAGATAAAACTCCTGAACCAACATGAGTGATTTGTCAAATTGCAGCCAGCATCCAATGTGATCAGCAGGGAAAGCACGGGGGAAAACAAAGCCAAATCTTTAAAAATGTTTTATTGTTTATTGTATTTTGCTCCTTTTCTTCTAGTCTTCCCCCTAGTTATTTTCTTCCAAAAGGTTGATTTTTGAGTTTTTTGGTCCTAATTAAAACACAGCCGAATGAAGAATGAGTTTTGGCATATGATTCAGTTGCAGTATTTAACAAATGCAGTTTTTCAGAAGCATTTATTTTTCAAGATAGTCTTGTGCCCAGCCCGAAGACGCCGCTTGCCAAGAAGAAATTGGAAGATGGAGGAAATTTCCTGAAGTAAGGGCTGGAGGCACCTGGTTTGCAGTGGAGACTCTGTTAATTCTCTGCTCCATTGCCCTGGAGAGCCATTCACACCTGTGTATAGGGGTACTTACTCCCTCTTGAAATTGGTGAGGTCATACTGATAAAATATATGTTAAGCATGAGGGACATGGGAAGACATCAGTAGTGAGAATAGGTAAAAAAAGATTTTGCTGTCTTTCACAGCCCCTCGTCATAATTTTACCAAGTTTCATTTGGTAAAATTAATGCAAAAAGTATCATGTAGTGCTCAGAGAGAGGGGAAAGGATAGACTGAAGTGAAACTGTGAAAAAGGAAAGGAAAGAAAAGATAAAAAAGGAAAATGAAGGCTGGATGCAGGGAGCCCTTTTCTAAGCTTAAGAGCTAAAGACTAGACGAAAATAGCTAAGGAAAAAAAGAAAAAAACAACTTGTTGATAGGTGATGACAATAAGTCTTTCCTATCTCTAATTTTAGTGATTTACGTAACTTGTTAAAAGCTGTGGTACATTAGCAGTGGGCCTCTTCCGACTCCCTTTGAAGTCATGAGCAAACTCTCACTGATTTTAATCAGCGCTACCATCAGACCTAGCCTGTAATTCACCCCTCTGCTGAAAAGTTCAACTCTGCAGGGCAGAGCACTTTATAGGATGTCTTTAATCTAATGTACCAGCTTTCTTGCTTTTTTAAAGATCTTTAACTGCACCATTTTGAATGCATTTCTCTTTATCCGGAAGGGCCTGAGGCACTTTACTGTCTTTTGCAGGAGGGATAGGGGTGGCCCTTGCCAAACAGTCTCCTTTAAAGTTCGTGGCCTTTATAGTGTTTAAACTTTTGTGTTTCTCCACCCCAATGGTTTAATGATGATTCAGAGCAGTAAAATGTTCTTAAAGCAGCAAGGAAGTTGAGGTGCAGGGTCTGATCCCAGGGCGCCAGAGGTGGGGCAGAGCACTTGAGGTGCTGGCTCAGGACGTGAGATCCACCTTCAATTTCTTTGTCCCTGGCAGCTTTCCTGCCTGGTTTAAAGCAAAGCCCTCTGTCTGTATCTCCATCTGGCTAAATGGACATAATATCCCTGCACTTCCTCATGGGTCTTTTGTCTTAAGACCCCTAAGCACTAAGATGACAGGAGGCTAGGAGACTGAGATAACTCAGAAGTGTCCCGTCAAAATCCTGAGCACTAATAAGCACCCAGGCTTTGCATGAGGTGTCCATCATTGTGAAATGAAAACTGTGGCAGAGGGTTCGGGAGCAAAATGCAACCAATAACACTGAACACAGTGGCTTTCCCATTCCAGGTGTTGCAACTTTTCGATGTCTTGCACCAGATGGGATCTGGGAGCCCCAAGGACCTGATCTCAGCAACTGCTCTTCTCCCTGGATCAACCACATTACTCAGAAGGTAAAGCTCTTCCCACATGTTGACCACATCAAGTCTTTGCACTGATCTTCCTGAGCTCCCTGGCTGTTTTCACAACAAGGAACCCAAAGTGACCAATAGTCACACATAAAGCATAAGCTACACATAGCAGGCAGGAATTGCAAGGAGAAAGCAAGACTGTAAGAAATCTGATGGAATTTAAGGCAAAAAAGGTGAGGAAAAGGCAAAGGAGAGGGATTAGGGAGTGGAATTAAGCTAGAGTGAATGACAGTTCTTGTTTGTGGCAAGAAAATGAGGAAGAAAGAGGATGCACATGTTGAAAACACTGATTTTCTGTGAAAGGCAACTTTTCCTTTCATGCATCCCCAAGGATTTTCCCATGCTACACAAGCACAGTATAAACCCAGTAGTTGAGAAATCTTTACCAAAGAAAGGAGGTTCAATATGAAATATTTGCATTGTGCTTCTGACTTCCTGCTTCAATTTCTGCCCAAATTGTAAAATAACTGATGGTATAGAAAACAATGCTGCAGTAATGCATATCCTTTGACTCTGAAGTCCTTTGATGAATGTTTTGTAGCACTTGTTCATTCATCAGTGTTAAAAGTGCATTACCATGTGACAATAGAAGTTCAAGACAAGCAGAGCTTATTTGGTAGCAATATGTTAAACGCTTTTGTTATTAATGCACAGTAGTGCTTTCAGCTGATTTCATTACAAACAGACACCAGATGTATGCTTACGCCACAGAGTCTGTGGGCTGAATCCTTATTATACCAATTTGTGAGGATTCATTCTCTCCTTTAGCTGGAGTGAGCAAGTCCCTGTGTTGTGGGCTAACTGTGCTACTGCACAGTAGCAGCCCTGCACTCCCAGAGAGCCATTGCTTGCTGGTGAACAGGATGGGGTCATCCTACAGACAAGACTCTTTGGCTTTCTCCTCCCTTCCCCCTATCTTAAATGAGGTGCCACAACCTATGAATCGTTAGCAGTACATGCCTGATCATCCCTATTTCACTTCATCTGTATTTGTACTTATCCCTCCCTAAAGACAAGGGAAGACATCAATGAAGGTGGGCCTGCTGTGACATGGCACAGCCGTTACAAAGCCCATGGTCCTTTTGTCCCATGTGGGAGGGTGGGTAGCTCTCCTGCCATACGCTCAGCTAGCTGATTAACAAAGACTACCTTTGCTGGCATTAGCATCTGTGCAACTCTTGTTTTATGACCCATGTACTTATCCTGGAGGGGTTAATATTATTTGTACTAGCCATAACTCACCCAGGCAGCTGGGAGACCTCTTACTGCTTGATGGAGATGGCTAGGCCTTTAGCCATTAGCAGAGGGAAATAATAGCGTGCACTGATGAAATCTCCATCAAGGTTAGGCTTATTTTATTTGAAACCCCAGCTATCATTCGCATAACAAATGAGCCCCATTTAATTTGTTGCACACTTTCAACGCAGGTTAAAATTGAAGCGCCAGGTTTTCAGAAATGTCCAGCAGGTTACAATGGAGACTGTATTATTATTATTTTTATATTGTTATTATTTTTCTGGCAGAATTTAGTTATGTTTGGCTTTGGGAATCTTCCACCAGTCAGTGGAAGGACTGGGGACATATGCTAAATTACTCTGGATCTAAACTTTTGATGTCTGAATGGGAGGAAATCCACTGGGATCTTGGGATACGTGGCCCAACCTCTATGGAGAGCTGCTACAAAACATCAAGACTTTACAGGAGTGACTTTTGAGGGCCAGGCTTTCCTGGGGGCTTGTGTTGGGGATTCCATTTAGTAGGATCCGTACAGCAAACACGTTTTTTTACTTATAAAATAACCAATTGCCACTTGGTTTTCCTCCTCAAGCAAGAAGCTTGTAAATCATCACTGGACTTAGACTGATTTATTCATTAATCAGGCACTGGTTTCTCACATCCCTGCCATGGACAGGACACTCCTGACCCAAGCTTGCAGTTTTACTCCAGAACCTCCCTAAAGCTGAAAAAGAAGCCTTCCTGCTTTAAGACAAGCCAGCTTCTCTTCTCACTGCAATAGGGGCAGCTAGAGGAAGCAGTAAGCCACTCATGACATGAGGACAGGGAGTGGTTGTACCCTGCAGCTCAGCTCTTGGCATGACTAGTGCTTGGGTCTTCCTTGGCCCACCCATCCCACAGCATCCACAGCTGCAGCACAGCCTACAAATTGGCTAGCAATGCTTCTTTGGCAGCCAGGGTTCATACCTGCTCAGTGTATCTTCATTCCTAATATGCTTTGTCTCCCAAAACTCCCCTCTTCTGTTGCCTGCTGGGTCCAAGCTGCTCAGGAAGAAGGGTGATAGGTCCCCTGGAGGGATTTCAGCCAAGCCAGAGAAGATGGTATGGAAATGCTGTACTGGTTTTCATGTCCCTGTGGTGAAGTAAGGATTATTACTTGCTTCTTTTCTTTCTCCTGCTGTGCTCAGGTTGCACATTGGATGTTTGCCTGCTTGCATCATAGTTTTACAACCCTCTATTAACTTTCATTAGTTATTGTGCTTGATGGAAGATCAGAACTTCTGACATTTACTTTATTGTTACCATGCCCTTGTAACGCAGAAGAATAAACTTGCCAGTGTGATTGAATTATGCACTGCTACCTGGGTTATTTCTAGAGTCAAGCAGTAAAAGGAAGCAAAAAGGTCAGCTTTGGATACATTGTATCATCCTGATCGTTAGGTCATACCTTCAGTCTCAACCTGTTTGTTTTACCTCTTGCTTTCATCAGTACTGTCCTTGGCACAGTGTGTGAGTTGCCTGAAAATATCTTTTCCTCGCCATGGCTTTCATTTGTGGGTGCTTCCTGGGAGGGGAGGCATTGCTTTTTTTGTAGCAGAATAGAAAGTGCTGTGTCCTTCATGAATGCATGCAATGCCACATGCTGTAAATCTAAAACACAACCCACCCATGTTCATATTGTCCTCCTGAACAACCTAGATGATACAGTCACAAAGAGCAAATCATAGGATTCAAAGTACATTCATCAGGTCTGGTAGGTCTTATTGGGTGTGTCTGGCAGAGGGAGTTGGGTTTTGTGGAGGACAAGACCACATTGTCATATTCAGGCCTGAGGGTGAAGTCCTGATGACACCACAACAAAATCCTCTATCCAGTTCCTTTTGGCAGTCTGTTTTCAGAAGGACATGTACTAGATGGAGCAGGTGCTATGGTTGGCAGATCATTAAAAGGACATTAAGTTTAGTTTAAGTTGTTTGAATATTTGAATACCACTGCTTCAAAACCACTTTTTCATTGTTCTCCAGCTCTGCTGTACTTTATGGAGAGCAGCAGCCCAACTCTCTGTTTATAACTAGTTAGTTATATCCTTAAGTATCATCTGATAAAAGAAAAAAGCAAAGTTGAATGGAATGAGATGTTTGTCTTCCAAAAAAAAAAAAAAAGAAAGAAAATGGCCATGAAGGTTTTGCAGCATCAGGAGTGAGCCCACAGCCACTGCTTCAGCCTTGCTACCTGACTACTGGCAGCTAATGGTGCCCGACAATACCTGTCAGATGTTTGTCCCTCATCTCCATGGCCTTTCCAGCTAACCAGTCCCCCTGTATGTCACAGATTTAAAAACCCTGGTTCAATCTTCATGCCATCTTTTTCTTTTTATGTCAGTCAGCCTCAGACTGCAGGAAAATATTTTTGCCTCTATGACCATTGGGTTTGAGCATGTTCTGTCCCTTCCCAGCATGTTTCTTTTGCATTTTATTCCCTAAATACTCCTTTTCAGCAGTTTCGTCGTTGTTGTTTGGTTGGTTGGGTTTTTTTGTTTGTTTTTATTTATTTATTTATTCTACTGTCCTCTTCTGCAGTTTGTTCCTTTTGAGAAAGGAAGGACTGAAACAATGAGTGATGCTGCAGGAAGGTCATGGTTACTGTATCTAGACAAAGCTCCCTGCTTCTGTTCCTTTTGTTCCTTTGCATGTATGAAGCAGTCAGGAATATACGTCCTCTCCAGCAAGTATTGTTTCACAGTCTTTTCAGTCATGAGAAGACATGATACACTTATGCAAACTTGGAAAATATTAACAAAGTGTTGCACAGCATGAGTTCAGCTATGCCAATGCTCATTTGTAAATCTGGCCTAAATCTTACCAGTATGCTCAATTTTTTTGACAGAACTAGAAAGCTATGTTTTGTGTGTTTGCATTCTTGGCAGGAAACATTTTTCTGCCTTTCAAATGAGCATTGCAAGACTAGATTTAATCGATTTGTAAGAGGGGGAAAAAAATAATTAAAAAAAAATTATCAGCCAAAGCAACCAGAAATGCAATTTGGTTCCGACAGAATGTTTTCTTTTCTCCCAGAATCTTTTTTGGTTTTTAAATTACATTCTTTCATAATCAAAGTAGAAAATTTTTAAAAAAATAGTTTCAAATCAGATAGATGTATTATTTTAAGATCCCTTTATTGTTCTTGAACCTGTCAGTAGAAAGCTCAGATATTTGCACATTTTTTTCCTGCTTCTTGCTTGCCTCTCAATGACAGCTTGACCCTTGAAGAACCTCCAAGGATTGTTTCTGTGTTTCCATGTAATCTATGTCAGTGTTTGGAATAAAAAGTTTTGAAAGAAGTGCTGCTCCTCTTCCATGCAGCAGTAATGAAGAGGAAGATGTGGAGAGGTGTTTTATAGAAGGGAAGTAAGTTAGTATTGTGTCTTCTTGGGCAGTGGTGAGCTTTGCTGAGCATTTCATAGAATTAACCAAAAAAGGGGCGCAGTCGTGTTATGAGACCAGACATATATATCTTAGGCCTGGAATATTCAGCCATCATTTGGGACTGATCACAGTAGTTGTGTTTGATGGGAGTGCATAGGAGAGACCTCAACTTGAGTGGAAAATGCTCAAAAGAATTTGGGAAATTATCATTATCGTGCCATATGACCATCATTTTGGATACCCCTTGTATTATGCACACAGGCGGGATGGAAAATGTCTCAGCACTTTTGTAGTGACTTTTAGCTGCATTTTCTAAGTGACAATGAATAGGTTTGGAAATGAGCGTTGGTGCTACAAAGTAACTTCATCACCTGTCAGCCAGACACATTGTCTCAAGGACACGACACAGCCCTTGGGTGTCTTCAGGAAACCTGGGTGTGTGAATTGAGCTTGGGTAAATACTTCTATGTCCCGGGAGTTCACATATTCTGAGCTTTAATGGGCCTTTTCTTCAGGCATTTCTGCTATTGTTGCCTGCTTTGGGGTGTTAATTTGGTCACACTAGAATTCCTTAGATTTACAGTTTTTAGGTCAGTCCAAGATAAAAGGAAAAAGGTTTGTTAGTGGCCACCTTACACCACTTTTCAGGCAGGTAGGAACAACGGCAGCCTGCAGTTGGATATAACAAGAGGCTTATTACAGGAAAAGAAAGCTCTTGGGTTTGTCTTTGTAAGCAGCTGAGCAATTTGCTCTGAGTATGCCAGTTTGGGTAGATGTGTGGCCTAAGAGAAAATGTATGCTTCATATATTGAGTAGCAATTTTTTTTTCCTATTGTATCCGTCAAAACAATCTTGCATTCATACAGTTTTCTGCAAGGCTTACAGAAACACGGTGTGTCATGTTACATGCTAAGCTCCAGCGACGAACAGCAGGAAAATGTTGAAATTGATTTCTTTATGTAAAGGGATTTGATGCAGTCATTCTTTAAGGTTCTGGGTGCCAACAAAAGAGGTCAAAATTCAGCCTCTGTGCCGATATGTGGATTTCTTTAGCTGCTTAGGAGAGCAGGAAACTCTAAGAATAGGATCCGGTTTCTATGGCATTAGCCTTGTGTATAACAAAGAAGAAATAATTCAGTTTTTGATTATATGTTATCATTGCTCTCATGGGAAGAACAACATATTATCTCCTTTATTTATCTTATCTATATCATCATATGCTTTAATTCTCTGAAGTTGAGCATATGAACATCTTCAGTTAGATTTCATTAAATCGGATGGGCTGTTGCTGTCAAATTGATAGAAGTAAGTTATTCATTTATGAATCAGCTAATTGATTTACAGAGAAGTAGAAGCTCAGCCTGCAATCTTTTCCTAGAATCTCACTTTTATAATAAGCACCAGAAATTGAGGGAACAAGAGAAATATCTGATTTCTAACTGTTGCAAGATAAGACAATTGGAAATTTCATATGAAGGACCCAGCAGAGTTGGTCATGGAGTCTGACAGAGAAGTGGGAGCTTCATTTAAATGTCATCCTGTCTAATCTCTTCTTACCCCTGGCATATTCCCCACAGATACGCATTCCAGATCACAGAGTAGTAGCATCTAATGAAACAAAGACCAACAATCTGCAATAGAATTTTTTTAGTGGGTTGCTCATTAAAAGGAGTCAGGACCAGCTGTTCTGTCCCCCAATCCCCGTGGCAGAGAAGAGGAAAAGGGTACCAGGTAGGGAAAGAAAAACAGAGCAAGAAAGGAGGAAAAGCCCTAGGGGGAAAGAGAGTTTCCTGAATTTCGGTGAATTTCACTACAGGTGATTTGTGACTTTTATGACTTAACTAGACTAGTCTTTTAATAGAAGATTCAGCCAAACAGCCTACTTGGTTTTCCCTTCCAGCAGGCCTCTGCTTCAAGCCTTAAGCTTTTTGCTCCTCAGTTATTATGCTTTTATGTGCTGAGAATCACTAGCCTCATTACAGATATAGTAGTGGCTAGTGTGGTAAGGAGCACATCTCCTGTGTGCAAATGCTAAGTGGTACATTAGCACCTGTTCATTAAATCCGCATGATGGTAATTGTGAAATTTTTTCTCTTATCCATCTGGTCATGTCATCTATTTTTCTTCCTTTTACAAGGAACTTTTGTTGCACAGGACTTGCAACAAAAATAATCTCTTTGCTATCAAACAATCTTCTGGAATCAGAAACTGCTTTTTTTTTGGCAGGGGAGACTATCTACATGGTTTGATTTTTTCCAAATGGCATAGATAAGGCAATGGGACAAGCTAACTGAAGTGTCGTGTGTCGTCCCACCCCCCGCCTCAGCATGGCACAGCCCATGGAAAGCGATGCTGATGCCATTTTTGGTTGCATCTGCTGCAGTGCAAAAAAGCAGCTGCCCCTCAATTCTTGCTGTGCCCTGTGAGAAGGTCAGAAATTGTTGTGTTGAAGCCCACATCGCAACTGTAGCTGGAAAAACCACTTGCATTTAAAATGTACTCAGACACTGTATGTGAAGACCCTTGCTGTAGTTTCCTTCGTGAATCTTGTCTTTCTCTTTTCTTCTCTTCCTTTTCTCTCCTCTTCTTCTTGCAGGCAGATGACTTACTTAACACTATGGGGCTGGAAGGGACTGGAGTAACATCATACAAAGAGCCAGGGACAACCTTTTCCTCTGCTTTCTCAATTGCAGATGAAGTCGGGGGAGATGGCTGCCAACATTGCCCGGGAGCTTGCAGAGCACACAAAAAACCACTTGTATGCTGGTGACATCACGTACTCTGTGTCTGCCATGGTCCAGCTGGTGAACTTGCTTGATGTGCAGCTCCGAAACCTGACTCCGGGTGGGAAGGACAGTGCTGCACGCAGCTTAAATAAGGTAAAAACAAAGAGACTCGGGAAGGGACAGGAGACTGAAGAAGAGTTTGGCTCTCCCTGGAAAACTATTGTAAATGTGTTTCTGAATGACTGCCATTTTAGGGTAGTGATTCTTTTGTAGTAGGCAGGAGTACCTGGCAGTTTTTTGTTTACAGTGTATTTTATTCTGCTGAGAAATGAAACAGTTGTAAATGCCAAGTGTACAATTGATGCTGGGAAATGTATACCCTTAGATGCGTAGATATGTGAACTCCAGGTACTTCATTGCAGTCTCAGCTGTCATAGCTCAGTATAAGAACAACTCAAGTGATGCTACAGCAATTAATTTCAACTTGTGCTACTGTGAATGAGACCAGAATTTTGTCCAGCATTTCCAGTGCTGCATCTGTCTGTGAAATGCCATGTAATATGATCCAGAAGATCTGAATGTTTAAAGCCCCAAGAGACAGAGAGAATCTGGATTTTGATTTTTTTCATCTTTTAACATTACAAGATGCTGATGTGAATGTCAAATGAACACTTTTATGCACAAATATAAATAAATAAAAACAGACAGAACACTTATTTACACTGGAAATACATTTACCAAAGACCATATTTATCCTTAAGGTCTTCACCCTTTTAGTGATGATCCGTGACTTAACCCAGAAGCACCTTACTGTATGGTGATGGTGTGGTTTCTGTGCTCCCACTTTGAGAAGAATTATTAGTCCTTTTGTCACTTCCACAATTAAGTGAAATTGCTACATACTAAAGCTGCTAGAAGTTGCCAGTTGTGGGAGGAAATACAGGCTGTGGAGTCTGTAAGAATAAATTTTAAGTTGAAGGTTTTCTTGGTATAAGGCCTTCTTCGTCACTCAGTCTCATGTAAACACATAGGATAGGATTTATATAGGATTCAGATGGTTAATTCTTCGGGCCTGGTCATCAGAACAAACCACAGATGAACCCTGTGGCTATGAGCACATTGTTATATTGACAACCTAGTTAAAATAAGACACAGAACTCGTTCTCAGCTGCGTAGCTGCCTCTGACAACCCTGGCATCCATATAAGTGGGAATAGAACTTGGTCCCAAGGTTATACAGGGAGTAAATGATCACAGCTGAGCCTGAAATTTCTTGCATGATTTCTGAAGAGAAATATTTTTCATAGAAGCAACATTGTCCTTTTTCTTGTAAGTACTTTTTGTAGATTATCACTGCTCTAAATACTAAGGGCTTCTGGATTGTTTAATATTTCAGCCCCATGGGAATTGAAGTCCTCCATCTCATGTGCTTTGCATGTGCTGTGAATTAGATTATCTTGATGCTTTTAATCAGTGCTGCTTCCAGCTATATTATAACAATGTAGGTAATAATTTTATTAACTGTTACATCAACATAACATTATTTGTTATAATCATACCATAGTTCTTTGTTTGAAATGATGGTGATGTCTGACAATATTGGGTAAAATCAGCAATTAATGTCATCAACTAATGGGTTTCATGGTTGCAGTCTGCTTGCTCTTTTGAATATGCCTTAGCCACACCCAACATTTTGTCACTTCAGCTTTGCAAGCACATATTTTAAATCTTTTTATATCCCACCTTTTGATATTTGTTTTGACTACATGAAATGGAGTTGTATCACAGGGGCAGGTGTGAGATACCAAAGAGAGGAGAAGACAGGGCAAGGCAGAGCTCCTTGGCTCAGCTGGCACTCCTACTCCTGGGGTCCCTCTTGCAGGTTCTTCCCCCTCCCCCAGCTATTAGCTTTGCACAAGCAGCTCATACAAATCAATTGCATTCTGCATTAAAATTCTGGACCGTGTGGAGTCCTGTGAAACAGCAATGCGAATCAGTGATCCAAATGACAGGCTTGGTAATTTACTTGCTCTCATTCTCGACTTAATTCTTTAGAAGAGCAACTGCTCTGTGTTCATTTAAGAATGCGTGAATTCAACTTGGAAGTACTATTGGGCAAACAAAAGGCAGCAGTTACTGCTCCATTTTCCTCTTCACTGATCAAGAGTATTTTTTTATAAAAAAAAAAAAAAAAAAGAAAAAAAGTAATTTGCAAAGAGGTTTTTTTTTTAGTGCTGTTTAGTCAGAAAGAAGAAATAAAGTAAGCACTAGCCATTAAATATTCTTTTTAATCACTAAAGGAAACTTTAAGGGGATCTGAAAGTAATCACCTGTGCTGTTTTGTACTGAGTTTCTTTACAAGCTGATGTACAATGAATTGAAATAAACTGGCATAATCAGAATTTCTAACAGCCATCATCTTTCAGAAGCCACTTTCCTGTCACTAAAAGCTTTATGCTTTCCTCTGGATCAGGCTTAATTAAGGTAATAATTGTTCTATTGCAGACTGGTAAGACCCCCAAGTGGGTAGCTCTGTAATTTTCAGCAAGGCTTTCTTTGATCTCCATTTGCTGTCTGTAAAGTCTTTGTACTGGCCAAGTTTACCCAGAGGAAGATTTCTACTGTTACAAATTGATGAATTAGAAATTGAAATTAGGCATTGCATGATACTGGGTGTATTTTGTTTATTTCAGAGCCTCAAAACTCTTGGGGACAAATTTGGCTCTGAGCTGTACTAATGGGATTGCACTGCTGTGAGTTGAGAGCACAAGTTACCCCAAGTATCTATTGATGTGCAATTTCCAACCCAGGCACATCAGCAAAAATAAATGCAGCCGAGCCAGTAGCTCTGAGCTGCCTGATTTTATGAGATTTAGTTGTACTAATGCAGAGCTCACTGGTTCTAGCTCACTGCTGCAGACTGCCTGCAAAGTCCCACAGAGATAAATAAGTGCCTGTTTGAATTTTGTGACACACTGAAGTGTCACAAAAGGAGGCGGAAGGCATGCAAGCGCATATCCAAGTACAGTCCTAAATATGGATTCTATGGAAAAGATGAGATTCTTTGTGGAAAAGCTATTCAGCATATAAAGCATTTAGGCCCAGGAATTATAAGGGAAAGCACAATTTGGTATGAGAGGAATTGAAAATGTATTCCTGGAGAAGTAGTTTAATTCAAAGGGGAGGCCTCAACTGGAAATATTACATCAGATTCCTATTTCATTGTTATGTCCTCTTCAGTGCCCTTTACACTATCAGGAGCCCTGGGCAATGCTCTCTCCTTCAGTGCAACGTGTGAACATGCTCGGCTGAGCTGGCTTAAAGCAAACTCACAGCAGTGAAGCTGGAGCAGTCTACATTTTGCCTTGAGCCTGAGACCTGAGCAGGTGTACCAGGATGGTTCTGTATGGGTCCATCGTGTGTCTGGATGCAGTCCTGCATACATCTTGCTCCCTGGAATTGGTTCTGCTCATCCAAATCTTGGTTATACCTCACTGTGCCATCTGCACTAAGTGCAGAGCCCATGCCTCTCTTATGTAAATAACTGTCAGCCCCATCCTTTCCAGCCTTGTGTGACCTGGGAATATCGTGTGATCTCCAAGCTGTAAGGAAAACATCGTCTCTTGAGCTTCTCTACTTGACTTCAGTGTCTCTTACCATCTAACAGCTGCTCTTGCAAAGTTGCCAGTCTGTGCTTTACTTCACTGAAAAAGGACTAACCCATATTTTTGGAGCCAGTCCTTCCAGTCTTCCACTGCTGCCTAACTCACATGCTTCCTTTGGTTTGACTGGTTTTCAGGAGCTATTTAAGAGAGAAATGAGGTTTTTTTCATAGGCATTTTCTTCAATTTTTTTTTCTTTGTTCTGTCACTAACTTGTTTTTTCTATTCCGTCTTTAATCTGCTGTCTTTATGGACTCAGCTTCAGAAAAGGGAGCGCTCTTGCAGGGCCTATGTCCAGGTATTTCTTGTGTTTTTAATACATGTGTCCAGTTGTTTGAGTGATTGTGAAGTGGGTCCCGTCTCTGTGAATAATCTGATTATTACTATCTTTGTGGCAGCAAGTACTAAGGTTAAGGTTACAGGATAATAATTTCATTCTTCGTCTCCCCCTGCCTGCCCTGATGCTTTCAGACTTGACAAAAATTTGTGGCAAAACCTCTGAACCAGGAAGTGGGAAAAACTACAGAGAAATCTGACAAGACTCATCCAGCCATCAGAATAAGCCTGACAGTATGGGTGCATGCAAGTAAAGAATGCAAAACTCCTGCTCATGAAGGTATCTCCAGACCAGCTGGGTTTTGCTTATGTCATGTCCCTCACTTAATTGCCACCTGCATTTCCTTCTTCTGCTATTGCACTTGCAAATTTAGAAAAAAATTTGAAATGGCAACACTCAATGGCAACAATTTGAAATTACATGAGAGAGGAGGTAAGATCGTAATGAAATGCAGTGTCCTTGCAGAAGGAATGTAGGGAGGAGGAGAGTGCTGCAAACTAAATATAAGATTAGGAACCTATGTCAGGAACACTATTGTCCCATAAAGTTCACACAGCTACATCCCAAATTCTGTAGGCTTACATTGTGTTTTACATGAACTAAGTCAAACCCCAGCACTTTGGAAAGACCTGCTTGTAGGCTTTTCAACAGTCAGGCCTTGGGTCATGTTATTTATCCTGTCACCTTGCCATATAGCATTTGCTCCAGTGACTTTTATATAAACTTGTTTGTATACTATGGGTGAGTTAATGTTTGTTTAAGAAATGTGAACATTTTACCTTCTGTCTTGTGCTTATGAACATTGGTCTTGTACTTATGGGTGGTTGATCATTATATATGTATGCATGTATAACATAAAGAAGTGTAAAAATGAACCCCATGTTTCTGAAGGGGGCTGTCTATACCTGAATATTCCTGCAAAATTTAATTTCCATACAGTTGGTGTTGACTTTATTTTGTGAGGACATACTTCATTTAGCATGTGGGATTAGATGGTTTAGATTTCTAGGACATTAAAAAAATAACAGTACCCCTCTGTGCTGGGAGGCTATCTGTCTTCCCTTTAGATATGGTAATGAGAAGAAGTCACCTTTTCCCTTCCATATATGTTAATGGCTAATGATGAGATACAGAGTTACACATCTCTTGTTTGGTATGAATTCTCTTAAGATTCCAGAGAAAGTAACTAGCATTTGAAGGAATTTAGGAAAAATTTACGTTGCAATACTCACTTCCAAATGACTGGTGCCACTGGAAAGGTGGTAAGACTGGTTTGACTGTGGACTCCATAACCCTGATGGGGACCTTGTTGTCCTTACCACTAGCTGCACAAGTGTACTCTACAGAGCCAGTACATGCTCCTGCTCTTTTGGTCTTTAAAACAGTAGTGAATAGTGAGTTTAATATGACCTACAGAAAGCTGGACATTGGTGGAATAAGCCTGAATATTCTGCACAAACTTTGGCTTACCCTTAATTTCAAGGACTTCTTTCCTTTCACTTGGAAAAGCTACTTTTGTGTTTAAATGTTAATCATGCTTCATTCACTCTTCAGTAAATGAAAGGTGATGAAATCTCATTGCCTGACCTGTTTAGTATAAATATGGACAAAGCTGGTAAACATATTGAAGAGGACAGTCCTATAATGAAGGGCTTGAAGAATGAAATAGATGACCTAATAGAACCTTTCCAGCTGTGCTTTGTATTGTATGGAGGTAAAGTAATGTATCTGTAATTTTATACAGTATGTTTCCATTTGGAAAATCATGTGGCTAAAGTCATCAAAAAGTCTTGTGAGGAAGAGTTTGTAATAGCAATTAAGTGTGACTGCAGATATTCCTGATACAGGCCATTTATCCTTTACCAAGCAGTGAGATGTCTGGTCTGGCTAAGGCAATTTAGCATAAATTTTTGAACAAACATTAAATGGTGAAATCCTGGACTTGTGAAGTCAATGGGAGATGAGAAGTCACTGGGAAATATGCCACTGCTGGCAGAGAAGTAGAGTTTTCAACCTTGCTGACATGATCTCCTTGTGCTGACATCACTGCACAGAGCATCCATCTCTGAATTTGGTTCACAAGGCTGGCAGTGTACCTTCAGTCCTATACAAAGGAAAGTATGGTACAAAGATTATGTGAGAAATGTCCAGCAATTGTTTATATCCAAAGTGCAATTGAGAAAAATTGGATTTTGGGGAGGAAGAACATGGCTTGAGAAGATAATAATTACTAGTATCAGTCTTACTGTTTTCTTTGGGCTGAAAAATTTAAGTAGTCATGGCAGAGCCCCTGTGGTGATTAGGGTGAATAAATATAAATAAATATGTAAAGCAGATATGGAAATTTTGCAAGTTATTCAAATATGATACTGGGAATGCCATATCAGATTATTGTCTCATCTCGCTAGGTAACTTTATAATTAAAACAAACATTGATTTAATTTGTGCAGTGTTTTGTTAAAAGCTCAGGGATTTTATTTACTGAAGATTCAGGTTACAAATGCTGCTCTTTAGCCGCAAGTGGGGTAAATGATCTTTTTTGTCTCAAAAATACAACAAGAACCAACCCAACAGGTGACATGATAAAGACATATTAATAAATGACTGGACAATTGCTGGGATCTTTTTCAATCAATATTTAAGGAACTGCCACATGGACTGTAATCTGTGATACTGAGTCAACTTAGGCTGAGATGATGAAGGTGAATATGCAAGATAGATGGAGTGTGTGTCCTCAGAAAGGTGCTCCATTAGCTAAGGAAATCTTGGACCTAATTTATGTGGCTTTCTGAAGAGCAGAGATCTACATCTTTCATGCCCACCTTTCTGCAGTGCACTGTCCTTGATTTTTTTTGGGGGGGGGAAGGGATGGAAAAGTCATCATGTGGAAGAATGAATCAAAATGGGTGATGTATTTAATTAGCAAAGCTTTGTTTGGTGGCTAGTGTTTCCTGTAAGCCAGTATGAATTTTCTGTATCTTTTTTCAGAATTTATATTTGTTCATTTTTTTAAAGATGTATCTTCTTAAATTGAAGTACCATTGTTGTAGAAAACACAAGATGTTTGTGTTTTGGAGACTATGAAACTGGACTTGGTATCACAGATTTTTTCCATGCCCTTCAGCAAAGTGGCTGATGCTCCCTATTTATCTGATCCCCAATTTAGGTTGGCACAGGTACAATTCCCTTGACCCCTGGGAAAGAAGGTGGAGTAGTAAAGAAAAATTGAAGGCTTGAGTACTCAGATATTGCACTAAGCAGGGCCATATTAACATGGAAAACTTAAACATGGGGAAAAAAATTACAGAATTTTGCTTTGAGATTTAGTTGCTGGAAACAAAAAAAGCTTTAATAAAGTCTAATACCACATCTGGGCATGTGGAGTTTTTGTCACATACCTGTATCTGATTGTAAAATCTGAGCTCGCCTCTGATTCACTTGAATTTGTGGACTGGAGCTCTCTCTGAGGCATCATGAGGCTGATCAGTTTGACTGCGGTGCCTGCCAGTGGCTTCTTCCTGTTTTCATACTGCATGCATGCTACATTTGGGATGCAGATCTCAGAAAACAAAAGCTTTACAGGATTCCCATTCTTTTTGTGATTTATTTTTATTGATTTTTTTAAAGCCAGTCTTGGCGGCTACAAAGCTGTGGGGTTGTGAATACAATAGATAGCCTGAGTGGAAGCTTTGTGGGAAAGGTGGAAGGAGGCAGCAAAGTGTTGCTTTTGCAGCATTTTCATGGTCTAGTGGTATTTCCTGCTCTGGTTCCTGCCATCTTCTGGGCTGTCCTGTAAATCATCTTGCTCTGTTTTGTAATTCTGGGTCTGACTGTATGGCAAATGGGTGAGATAATGGAGGTGCCACCCTGTCTGTGAAGATTACAAGAGCTTCTAGGTACAGGTGTCATCAGAGCTACTGATGAACCAAGGCAGGTTCCAGGTAGCAGAGAGTTGCAGATAGTTGCAGTCTGAGTTGCCCCTCTGGTTCTTGTGGAAGTTTTCTGAATGCTTCATGCTTGTACTGTGGGCTGTTTGAATTGCTGTACTAAGGAAAAAATGAAAGGCTTTACTCAGAGGATTCAAGGCATTAAGTTCAGATTGAGTAGAAGAGACTTGTTTTTTTCTTCACTAACCTAGTAGCTCTCAGCAGATAAAAGGTACATCTGGGACTGAGCCAGTATTATTTAAAGTGGATTAATTCTGCTTGTCCCACTTCTTTCTGTCTTGTATGGCTGGTCCCAACTTCCGTGAAGACTAAACGAAAGAAACTTGTAGCTCTGAAAGGGAGTGTAAATTGAATTATGCTGTGTTTATTTGTGTTCTTGTTGTGCCTGTGACAAGAAAGACTCTAACCTCCATTTATATAGAAAGGGGCAAATTAATGAGGATTTTCAAGTTCCTTGTTTGGTCACTTAATTGGCTGTATGACAAAGAGCTCTGCAGTGCGTGTCAAACAACTTTCAGAGTCCTCTAATGATTTACGCATTGCTCAATTCCTGTTGCTATTCTGCAGGGCCTGTCAAGCAAGGTATCATTGTTAAACTGGCTGGAATAAATTGGCTAGCAGTGTCATATATTAACTATAGCTACAGGGAGTACTTTTAGCAGCTTTTTTTAAGGGATCGAGATATTTGCCCATCAGCATCAAAGTGTCCCACTCTTTCTTTTAATATAATTAAAAGGACATCTGAAAGAAATGTGACTCACAGGGAGGTTCTGTGGTTTGGTTGCCCTCCGTTAAAACTCCATGAACTTAATATACTTCACAGCTTGAGAAACCTGCACTTGATTTGTGTCAGCAAGAGCGAAACTAGAAATCCCCACCTTGCGTGTTTCTACCTTGGTGAACCCATTGTTAGGAGAGAGGAGTCACCAGACTCCAAAATTCTTCGCAGAAATGCTGACCAGGAAGGTGACTGCATATTCTTCTACTTACAGCTGAGCTACACTCATGGCTATGTGCCCACATCTAACATAGCAAAATTGAGAAAAGCATCTAGCATTTTCTGCTAGCTCTCTGCGTTAGGCTGAATCAGTCCTGGAATCTGGTGGCACTGGTTAAAACTCTCAATATAGATTACTGCAGAAGTCAGTGGGAGGTGGCCCCTTGGTTTGGACTTCATGGACTCCTTGGGAGTTCCCTTAAAGGCTATGGATATTCTGTCAAAGAGGCATTTCTTCTTTGCAAGCCATTTTCCTTTCTTGCTACAGCTTTGCTCGTTTCCCCAGTGTGATTGCCATAGCAGTTGCTTATATAGTCTCAAATCGCAAACACTGGGGCAGCAAATACAGATGATTCATAAATGCAGTTCTCAGCTTACTCTGCGGGAAGATCTCATGAGATTAAATAGATCATACATTATTTCCTTCTTCCCAATCAATTCATTTTATTTCAGTCCTATAGATGCCTTCTGACCTTAAAATATTCTTCCTCATATACTTCAGCAAAGCAAAACCATGACCTGTAATTTGTAATCTTGTTCTATTTCTCAGTTCTCCTCCTTTTTCTGTGCTCCCATTAGGAGATTATTGTTAGTTCAAGGCCAAGACTGTAAACCTTGCATGCCTAGTGCAAGACCTCTGATTCCATAGTTAAACATTTTGTAGATGGCCTAATTTTAATAAAGGTCAGTGCCTTTTTTCTCACTGCATTGAGTTTTCAGTGCTGCTGAAATTCAGGCCATTTCTGAGTCAGTATGATTCCCATAGCCACAGCATAAATACTTGCTGTAGAGTTGAAAAGAGATGGTTGCACGCTCTTTGTTGAGAGCCTTTGATCTCAATCTGTGGAGGAATTTTAGAAATTCTTCTGCAAGGTCGGGGGAGGATCTCTTCTTGCCTTTGCCAGGAGTAGTAGGTTTTGACTCAGTTCAAAACTGATACCACCAGCTGCCAATGACCACTCTGGTGCTAGATGTAGGCCAGTCCTTCTGGCTTAGTTTTGAAGGCAGAAGCAGAGATTAACAGTGGATACTCTGATGATTTATTTCTTTTTCAGTACTCATTGAGGTTCAACTAGTTTCAATCTAAATATGTGTTTGGCTATTTCATTGAGTATTGTAATTAATTTGCAATGACTTTATTGTTTTGTAAAAAGCCTGAGACAGTGGCTGGGCTTTCCTGTAAGAAATTGCCTCCAGTGTTCTTACTTATGCTTTGACCAGAGGCAAATTTTAATTTGGAATTAAAAGAATACATGACAAGGTGAAAAACCATCTCAGGGTGAAGAGCCTTGTCAGACAGATTTGAAGGCACTTCTTAGCTAAGAAGTAGGATTTAATGCCATGATTTAGCCAAAATGACATATTCCGTATTTATGAAGCTGAAGAAATGACACGTGCATCTATTTTTGTCTTGAAGTCACACAGAGTGGATGACTGTTCCAGTTTGGTCACCCCCGTGTGGTGTAATCAGGGTGCCATTTATTTGCCACTCTAGAAAGACACATCATTTCCCAAGCCGGTCAGTTCTAATGCAATAACCTTGCCAGAAGCAGCTCCTTGAATGCCCAAATCCATATTTTTGTGTTGGTCCTTTTCTCCAAAGGGCCCATTCTGTCTGCACCAGGTACATTCAGAGTTAATGGGAGCTTCTCTTGTACTGGTGCTTTTTCTGGCTAGAAGCAAGAATTGCACAACGTGCAGAACTTCTCATCAATGGCATTAATTAGTTTGGTGGCTTACAAATACTGATAGCTTAAGAAAAGGTTTTGTTTCAGTACTGGTTGTTTCATATGAATGCAGAGCAAAATCAGGTGGCTTTGAGCAAGGAAGCAGGTAGGCTTTTTTAAAGAACCACGACTTCCCAGTAGGCAAAAGGAAAAAAGAGCACAATGTGATGATTGAACCATACCCACATTTCAGCACATCTGCTGTCTGACAGATTTTTCATTTTCATTGTGCACTGTTGACTTGAAAGGGGTTTTGTGCTTTTTTTCTCTGCTGATGTGCTGTAAAACCTCAAGCTCCTACTAAAAAGGGAGCTAGTAATGTTTTTACATGCTTCAAATACAGATAATGCTGCACTTGGTTTTGGAGCAGTACTTGGAGACCTCCAGCAGAACCAGAACCTCAGACTGTAAGCAGAGCCCAGGGCCATGTCTGCGTGATTGCACTCTACAGTCTTAGTGTTGCTGTTCTCAGAAAGGGTGAGCAAGCCTTTTTTGATGAAACTATGCCAGCAAACACCTTTGGTACCGGGATAGCTATAAAAGCACTGCTTGTTTCATGCACCAGCTGTGATTTTAGTCTACCAATGCAAAGCACAGCCTTATTGCTGTAGCTTCTTCTATCTTAATTTTTGAAAGTGCATTGCATGAAATAGTTCTGTGAGATCAAGGAAGACAAGTGTGAACAGTATGAAAAAGGGCTTTAAAAGTTAAAAAATTGAGATAATTTAGAGATGTCATTGCAAAGGTGATGCTTTAATGCTGCGTGCCACTGTCCTCATTTTTTCCAAAGGTTCTATCAGAGGTAAGACCTTCATGTAGATTCCATGCAAAATAATGTATACAGTTTTCAGTCTCATCTTAAGGAGATGCTTCTTTGTAAGGAAAGATAGAATGCATATTTGAAAACTACTCAGCAGAAGGATTCAGCCAATATTGTCTGTCAGGTCTGCTGGTATTCACTGCCGTGAAGCAGTTTATTGGGGTTTTTGTTCTTCCTGCTCGATGAGAGGCCAAAATGAACAATAAAGGTTTAGAGAGGTCCTACATCTGGGAGAGCTGCTGGTTCCTAAGGTTAGGGTTGCTGCACTTAATCACCATAGCGCAATGCAGTCTGGTCCCAGATTTGGCAATGAGTGCGTTAAACGTCTCTTAGTGATTTCCAGTGTTGACTCCCAATTAAAGACAGATTTTACATTACAGAATCTGCTTTTGTCAAAGAGCAGTGCCTTGGATGCTGGTACGGTGAGAGATAAATAAATGCATATGGTATCACTGAATATATATTCCCCTCCTATGTTTAAACTATGTGTCATATAGCCAGATAGTCTTAACAGACATTTCTAGAGGTGGAGAAGATAAAAATAAATGAACAAGCAAAATTCAGTTTTACGGAATGAAGTAGCTGTCACAAAGGAAATCAATGGGTTATGTATGTTTGGCCTTCTAGTGAAGTATAATTACTGTAAGACTCCTAATTAGTTGCTTTTTGACAATACCTCTTTTAATACCAATTTGTAAGTGTCTGAGAAAGGTTTACATTTTGTTTCTGTTTTGTAACCTCAAGACAAAATCAAGATACCATGAGCATATGCCCTTATTTGGGAAAAAAATCTCCCTCTGCAATTTATTAACATTTATTCACATTGAATGTACACTCTCTGTGTGGTGCTTTATAACCACAAAATGAAAGGGATCACCATCATGGGATTTCTCTTTTATACCTGGCATGTTCTTGCTCTTCTCAATGCTCTTGACAATAATATCCAGTTTTGGCCACTGCTGGAGACATGAAAGGTCCACTGAGTCTAATACTCATTGCTATTACGAGCTCCTATAGGAGTTTGGCTTTGCATATAGATAGGTACCCTGACATCACAGGCTACAACTACACCTACATCTTTAGGGATAGAAAGACAGATTGAAAGTCTCCCTTCTTGCCCCCCTTCTACCATGCCTTTCTTCCCTTGTTTGATCTTAGGCTACAAGTAAGCAAGTTATGCCTTGTGAAAGCTTCCCCTTGATGTCACTTGAGTTACCTTTGTCCTTCCCCTGGGCATATGTGTGCCTCTGCTGTCTATTCAATAAGTGCCAGCAACCATGGCATTGATTTGGTGCCACACTGTCAGTGATGTGGTTGTATGTTTGGACTCCAAGCCCCACAATTTTATTTTGCATGAGGCTTGCAAGTGTTCTTTGGAAATTGTTTACCCAGTTGAACTACATTTGGAAGAGACATCAGGTAGGGAAGAGAAGAAAACCACAGCAGAGGAACTACTTTAGTTTGGGAAGCATGGACAGGGTCTTTGAGGAGGTAGATAAGCAGCATCCTTTAATAGGTGTTGGGTTCTTCAGGGGTAGGATTAATCTCATATGACTTTGGGTACCTAAATGAGGATAATAACTACTCACTGTAGTTCCTTCTGTTTTCAGTGGGGAGAGAAACTAGAGAGCATCTGGGCTCCTGACTTGGCTGCATATTAAATTCTTGAAATGAGGTGGGGTGAAACTAGTTCAGAGCTTTCCAAGCTCTCTCTGAAAGTCCCAACTTTTATCAGGATCACCAGGGATCTCAGATAAAACCTATCACACTGTCAGCTCCCAAGCACAACTATCTTATGTCTTCTTAATTTCAAAGGTCCTCCATCAGGGCTAATCCGCCTTCCACTGGCCATTGAGAGGGTTTTCTGGGAGCTTGACACCACTGTTTTTTCTCTGTTGGAGCTTCATCAGGCCGCAAAGTCATTGGCGCAGGTGCCAAACTCACCTAACCATGACAGCTCAACTTTCATGCAAAGATACAGGCTGATCCTTGTCCCTTGTGCCTGCCTTCCCACAGTTCCCACTCCCCTGCCCATCTTCTCCCAGTTGGCATCTCTGTCTCAAGAGACACTGTTGCTTTAACAGCTGTTTTGTTTCATTTAAACACCTACCTCAGCTTCTGTCCAAAATTCAAACATTTCATTAGCACCTCATCTTCTTGGCTTCAGCCTGCAGCACTCAGCCATAATGAAGTGCTGCACTCATAAATATAATGCTGGGAGCACTTGATTAATGCACTGAGACAGGTGAGGAGAATGACCCTCTGGGAAAAGCTATGGACTAAATTAATCTTGGATGTAATGCCCATGAAGACAGTCTACCAGCTTTGTTCCGAAATGCGATAAGGACGTGACCCAAAGTCCTTGGAAATCTTTCTGGAACTTTTGCGTTAGACTTCAGATCCAAAGTGATGTGTAGGGGCTGGTTTCAGGTTAGTCACTTCATGTGGATGGATCTTATCAGCACCGTGTCCATTGGGTAGGACATACCAATTTCCAGGAGGCAGCACATTAGACCTTATTGATGGTCTCTCTATAACTTTGCATGCATTCTTGCACACACATTTTTTAAAAAATATAAAACAAAAAAAATGCACTAGCTGGAATAACTTTCTTGGGTAAGAATGTTTGCAGAAGATGTTTCACCGTACCACAAATATTGAAGTATCTGCTTCATGTTTTGACAAACGGCATTACCTTTTCATCCAGCCAGGAGCTGGATCTACTGCAAAGACTCTTTCCACCATTCAGATATTGGTACAAGTATCCAGGATGTTTTAAGAGAAATTTAAAGACATCATTAATAACTGAGCTAAATGGAAGTGAGGCAAATTGTAGTCTGCATGATAACATTGTAAGGGGAGAAAAATCCTTATTTTCTGCTTTCCATTCATAAAAGATCTTTACAAGAAAATACATGTTGTGTAGAACCTGCACAGCAAAATAGTCAAGTCTTTTGGTCACTGGAAAAGAATACTACTTCCTTTTTGCCTGTAAGGACATAAGCTACCAAAGCAAACTACAGAATTTTATTAAGAACAAGTCATCAGGCTTCCAGATTATAAAACACCAAAAAAAACCCCCACTTAAATGCTATGGATTTTTTAGTATTTCTCTGTCACTGCTAAAGTCAACTAGCTTTTTGTGTACAGATATTAAATGTGTTAAGATGATTTTTAGACAATTTAGGAAAATCAGTTTCATAATCAGTTATAAGAAATTGATCTATGATTTGTAAGTTCCACTTAAAAGCAAATAAGAAAAAGATTCCAGTCCTAGATTGTAAAGGCTTGACTGCAAAGCAATTTTTTAGAGGGTGAAATTTTCAGGCATTTTGCTTTGCTTTAGTGGTTGAAGTATGGGTTACTCTGTTCTTTGGGACACCAAGCAGTGAGACTCAGAAGAAAAGCTGTCTATTAACCAGGGGACCAGGGCAGTAGCTGCCAGGGAGAGTAAGATGCATTTAAGGTTTAAGAGAAGTTTAGCACAGGAACAAGTGAGTTAATTGTTCATTAATAAATGTATGTTGGCGAGTAGGAGCTTTGTACGGTTGGAGCAGCCTGATTCTGGCTCAGTCTTCCAATAGGAACCATAGTGATATAAGAAACCTTCCAACCTCAAGAACATTTAGGACTAAGATGTACATGGCCACATGTCAGTGAAATGACTTTGCTGGGATTAAAAGCACCGGCAGTGGCAGGTCTGTCTGCTTCTCCTTGACCCTTGCTGTAATTGACGTTTGATGTGATTATATTCTCCCGTTGCACATTAGTATCTGACCATGGCTGGTGAGTGAATCAGGATGCCCCACACTCCGTGTCACCTGTTGCCGTCGTAACACTCCTCCTGAGGCCTCTGCTGAAGAATGGGCCCTGCCTTATCTCCTTATCACATGTCATATTGTACAGAAAGGTTTAGAAACACTGTCAGGAGTTCATACTGAAGTATCTCCATGCAAGTGACCCTGTGGGGCATTCTTTAGGCTTGCAACGTGTCAAAATCCATGGGACTGTCCATGCCTTGTGTAACAGAAGTGTGGGTCTGATGTATATGTGTTCGGCATACAGAAAAGGGTTAAGAGTGGCAACTGAATCTTGAAGGGAAGGTTGGTTTCAGCAGTAAGCATTAACTGGCAGTGGAGGTGTTCCTTTGTGGGGCAGGCCAGCCAGACACCAACCAGCAGAAGGAAGCACAAATCTTTTTTTCCCCCCTTCTCTAAGCACAAGGAGTTCTACCAACTGGTACAGCTGATCTCATTAAAAACTGTTAGCTGGAAGGTAGTTGAGTCAGCTCTGGTTAGTAACTGAAGAGGGGCTTTACGCTGAGCAAAACCTTCAGGCTGGGTAAGCTCTACTGCTGTAATTTTGCAGTCATGAGGCCAGCATGGTCTTGTGTGATCCCAGATGTGTATCCAGATTAACCTGTGGGAAGTTCTTGATGGGAGAGTTCTTTGTGCGTGGCAGCCCAGGGCATAAGGTGCACTGCAGGAGGGACTGAAGTTGTTAGCGCAGGGCTGACTCCTTCCTGAATGGAGCAATTTGAAATGTAATGTTCTAACAAAATCCCTATGGGCACCTGCTGCTTCTCTGGGTGAAGTGGAGTAACTCAACTATCTTTGTCTTCATGACTGCCTGCTAGAGGTCATGTGGTGGGAAATGCTCTAAGGAGCGTAGCCCTTGCAGATATTAAATACCTTCCTTGGGTGCCCAAGCCCTACTCTTGAATTCTGGTGCTGCAGGATATCAGCAACACGCTTCACAAATGGGTTTTGAAATCTATTTTCCTGCATGTTTCCTTAATGTTTTCCTTATTTCCCCTCCACCTCACCCCCCCAACTCCTAATTCCTTCTTACTCCAAGCTTAGAGTTGCTGATCATGGAAGCAGAAAAGCGCTGTTCCCAGCCTACATTTAGAATAAAATTAACTTTTCCACCCTTTCCCATCTGATGGGTTAAATGATGCCTAGCTCCATTGCAAACTGCCCCAATGAGTGGGGAAATGAGATGTGATCCTCTCCCTGTATATTGATATGTGTGGAGGATGGGACTGGGCATATGTCAGAGGTCTCAACGGTGCTCCAGAGAGTTTCCACAGCCCTTTCTCATTTGATCCCTCTCCTTTGCAGGCCATGGTGGAGACAGTGAACAACCTCCTGCAGCCACAGGCTCTAAATGCGTGGAGGGACCTGAATGCAAGTGAACAGCAGCGCGCAGCCACCAAGTTACTCGACACTGTGGAGGACAGTGCTTTTGTGCTGGCTGATAACCTGCTGAAGACAGACATTGTCCGGGAAAACACTGACAATATCCGTAAGGGACAGATCTCATAAATACTGAGAGCAGCCAGAGGGAGAATAAAGTTTGGGAAATCTGGCTTCGGTCTTGGCCTCTGGATTAACGGGAGAGCAATTTGTTAGATATACCTTAGCCCTTGGCCTGAAGTCTTTCCAAATGAGGCCTAAATAAGTAAGGCAGCTCTCTACCTTTGAAACCCCATAAAAAATGAGCACCTAACCTGCCTTTATTAGTCCTGGCTTTGAGGGCAAAATCTGCACTAGAACAATGAGAGCATAGCTTCACAGGGAAATTGTTCATCATAATGCAACTGTGTATTATTTCACACAAATTTGTGTCTTTATTTGGCTGATTGTTGATTTTAATTAAAAAACAAGCATGATGGAATCATGAGCACTCCCATTGTGCATATGTAAAATGAGAAAAACTCTTCTTTCTATTTTTGTGAATACAGATCCTGAGCATTGATACCGATTACAGAAAGTACCAATCGCCAGCAGCAAAGAACTAGTATTTTCAGATTTTCATTTTAGCCATTGTCCTTAATATCTTGAGGTTCTTGTAAACAAGATCTATTTGTCCTTTGTCTTCCATGGAGAGTAAAATTTATTTGCCTTCTTTTTTTTTTTTTAATTAAATTTAAAACTTCTTTAGGGCAAAGATTTGAAAAGAAGTAGGAGCTCAAACAGAGTCTAGCATGAAGCATTGTAAGTTGGTTGCTCTCAGATGGTCTGGAACACCATTTTGTAGCTTTGAAGTATCATGTTGAAGATTATTTCGGCAAAGATTTTTCTTAGTGTTGGTCTCTCCTGCAAACAGAGCTGGAAGTTGCAAGACTTAGCACAGATGGGAATCTGGAAGATCTGAAGTTTCCCCAGAACATGGGCCATGGGAGTGCCATTCAGCTGTCAGCAAATACCTTGAAACAAAATGGTCGAAACGGTAGGTTTAATCACTATGTTAATATTTAAATTAACAGCATCGGTTGCTCACGCAACTGGAAGCTAAGTTGGCTGTCTGGGAATGTATTATATTGCTAAGTTATTCACAGCCTTCAAAAGTATGATGTACTAGTAAAAATACATCAGATTCTTAAATGATGTGGCTGTTGGGGCACAGCCCTGAAGACCAGAGAAGTGCTTTTAACTGCTGTTGTCTGCATTATAAGGCTTCAGATGTGATAAAAGGCTTGTTTGAGTAAACTTCTTCACAGTGGGGCACTATACAAATATCCGAAAAGGGAGAGGGTAGAAACAATAGTAGCAAATATTAATAATGAACCAACACAGCAGAAAAAGTTGATTAAATGTTATGAGTCTGAATCTTTACTGTCTGTCTTTATGAAGCTTATAAATCTCCTGATACAATATAAATTAAAGATGATATTGTATGTGAATGGTCTTCATGCTGCCAAACCATTTATTTCCAGACCAGGAATTTGAGCAGACACATTTTTTGATCTCTATGGCCCTGCTATAGACCAACTTAAAACTCTAAGGCTTTCTACTAGTGGGCCTAACATGCTTCTGTTTCTGAGTTCCTTTAAAATTTAACCTGTGTGAAAGGGGAAAACAGTCTAGCACAGGCTTTGATCACTGCAGGCAAAACATGGAGTGATAGGACAGTATTACAGCCAGCCCAGATGCATTAAAATTGCCAAAATAGCACTTAAAACTGTCAAATACTTCTGACAACAGTTGACAGAAAAGTTTGGTCTGGTGATTCAGAAAGAAAGTTTTACCATTGGATTCCTTGATGGAGTTTGGTACCTTTGCATGAAGGAATTAAAGAGAAGTATTTCTTTTAGAGACAGTGTAGAACATAAAGATGCATAGAAAAACTCCATTGGGGCAGGAGTTTCACTCCATTAGTGAGCTTGGAGATTTGTAGAGAAAGAGAAACTGTGTCGACAGTGAGGAAGAGGAAGTTTATATTTCTAAGTATAGTATCGCTGGATTTCTGGTCAAATCAGGAAAGCCCCATCAATTTGCACCATGTTGGGATCCACACAGAGGTCACCAATGAGCTAGAAATAAAATTATCATAGAAGTATTTAGGTTGAGAGGGACCTTTGGAGTCATCAGTGCGTCACCTTCATCAGAAGCTGGGGTGATTCCTATAGAAACAAAAAAATATTTTCCCATAGCTAATACCTAAAAAGCCAAACTAATCACATTCAATTCTGATAGCCTGTGAAATAATGTGCAAAACAGAAGGCAAACTGGATGGTTTCAGTTAAAAACAGTTGGCTGGTAGCCTGGCTTTTCTGCAGGCTTGCTACTGCTGGTTTCTTGGCGAGTTTTTTTGTATGTGATTGGCAAATTAGAGAGGTGAAATATTTGTTTTAATGACATTACTGCAATTTTGTTTTACCCTTCATGGGAGGTTGGAATTGCATTGGAAAGTTTTGGATTCCTTCTCACAGATTTGTCCTCAGTTTTTCTGAGGTAGTCTTAATTTATTAATGGACGCTATATTGCATCTGTGCAACCCACCAGAACAAAACATAGAATCATAGAATAGATAGAGTTGGAAGGGACCTTAACAATCATCTTGTTCCAACTCCACTGCCATGGGAAGGGACACCTCCCACTAGACCAGGTTGCTCAAAGCTCCATCCAGCCTGGCCTTGAACACTTCCAGGGATGGGGCATTCACAACTTCTCTCGGCAACCTGTTCTGTTGTCACACCACCCCCACAGTAAAGAATATCATTGTAGTATCTAGTCTAAATCTCCCCTCTTTCAATTTAAAACCGTTAACCCTCATCCCATAGCTACACTCCCTTGTAAAGAGCCCTTCCCCATCTCACCTGTCGGCCCCGTTCAGGTACTGAAATGCCTTTAAAAGGTCTCCCTAGAGCCTTCTCTTCTCCAGGCTGAACAACTCCAACTCTCTCAGCCTGTCTTCATAGGAGAGGTGTTCCAGCCCTCTGGTCAAATCCTCTGAGCCCGTTCCAACAGGTCCATGTCCTTCCTATGTTAAGGACTCCAAAGCTGGATACGGTACACTAGGTGGGGTCTCACCAAAGCAGAGTAAAGAGGCAGAATCACCTACCTCAACTTGTTGGCCACACTTCTTCTGTTGCAGCCCAGAATGTAGTTAGCTCTTTGGGCTGTGAGTGCACATTGCTGGCTCATATTGAGCTTCTCATCCCCTAAGTCCTTCTCCTCAGGGTTGGTCTCCAACCATTCTCTGCTCAACCTGCATTTGTGCCTGGGATTGCCATAACTCAGGTGCCGGACCCTGCACGTGGCTTGGTTGATGCTCATGAGGTTTGCACCGGGCCCGACTTTAAGGCCTGTTGACGTTCCTCTGGATGGCATGGTTCCCAAGCATAACCTGGAGAATAAAGTGTTATGTCAGGTGGGAAATGGACCACCTAGTCTCTTTTCTCTGGATCCAATTACACCCACTGATGCCAAAAGTAAGCCTACCTTCTCTGTCTGTCTTCCACCAATCTGTTTGCTTATAGAAGTTTGTTTTAAGAGAGGCGGCTCTGCCATTCTTGTCCATGGACCACTTGTTGCACCTTGTAGTACTCATTCGAATTGGCAGGAGGAGGTGAGTTTTCTTATGCCATATCTTGGTCCTTTTGCATCTTCTCAGATAAGTTCTAAAGTTGATTCAGTGAAGAGATCTGGGAAAAAAAAACCAAACCCAAACCTGAACGAGCTAACCTGGATATACATCTTACTCATCTTCTAGGTGAAATCAGGGTGGCTTTTGTGCTGTACAACAACCTGGGCACCTATCTCTCCACGGAGAATGCCAGCATGAAGTTGGGAACTGAAGCAATGTCAACTAATCACTCTGTCATTGTCAACTCCCCTGTCATCACAGCAGCAATAAACAAAGAGTTCAGCAATAAGGTTTACCTAGCTGATCCCGTGGTATTTACTGTCAAGCACATCAAGGTGAGTGAGTTCAAACAGTGTTTCTTTTTTTTTTTTCAATTTCTAAAACAGGTGATGCAAGAGTTGACTGATGTGAGGCCCCCAGCAGTCCTTGGTCAGATTTTGAATTATACATGTTTTCCTTTGCTCTTTGTGTTACTTATGGGGAATGTCTCTTCTACATTACATTAATAAAAGTAAAGAAAGAGTCTTCTTTGAGCTGATGCCCATTGCTCAGTTGCTGACACACGTCATTCTGTAATTAAAAACTACCAATATATTAGAAAGACCATAATATTATTTTATCATGATGGCAGGGGATATTAGAGGAAAGTGGAATTACAGTGAAAGTCCTCCTGTTAGCCAAGCGCAGTCATTACAAAAGTTGATTGCTTAAAGCAATTAATTTCTCTGCTCTGCAATGCAAATGAAGCAATCTGGTTTTGAAGAGCTGGATTTAGTCTATGGCTGAAATTAATCAAGAACAAAGAACTAAGTTTGCATTAGCAAATAGAGCAGCAACAATCTAACTTTCCCTGGTATCAGCAAATAATACTCGACGTATAAAACACTGCTGATTGTTTATCCAAAATTAAAGGGTGAGAGTTTCAAAGTGCCTGTGGAAAAAAAAAAAAAAAGTGCATTTAGATATCTCTGCAACCCTATCATTTTTATGGCATTTAGTAATTTTTTCCCTGCAGCAGTCAGAAGAAAATTTCAATCCGAACTGTTCATTCTGGAGCTATACAAAGCGTACAATGACAGGGTATTGGTCCACCCAGGGATGTCGCCTCCTGACAACGAACAAGACACACACCACATGCTCCTGCAATCACCTAACCAACTTTGCAGTCCTGATGGCACACGTGGAAGTTAAGGTAGGTGTTGCAAATTCATAGGCTGCCAATGCACTGGACAGGAAAAGTGACCAATGTAACACCATTTGGTTACTGCAAATGGAACTGAGCAGGGAGATTGCTGTGTGACAGTAACTCTAACAGTAGAAACCATGTGGTGTAAATCTTCCTTCTGTTATATGGTGAAACAGGAGATAGTCACACCAATGCAAAGCTTGGTGTCTTGAGCTCCTGGCATAGGCAGCACTCAGCTGAGGATGAAGAATGAGCAGACCTAGCTGTTGACACATACTTTGCTTTCTGGTGCAGAGCATCTCCTGGTGGTAATGAGCACCGTGGGCGGTGGGACATCAATATGCAGGGACTGTTTCATGGGGTGCAAGTTGTGTCTCCCACTCACAGCAGCTGCAGATGCACTGCCACACATGTTCGTGTTAGATGCATGTGTGGAGCCAAAAGTATTTTTCAGCTTACAGCTATGGCAAAAGGACACATTCTCTGTATCTCTATGTGGGCTACACATAAAAGAGAAGTTCCTTATACCATCCTGAATAGACTGTACAGCTATGCAAGGCCACTTACATGATCAGCTAGTTCCCTTGCCTGCATTTAAGTCCATGGAGTATCTGGTTTCCTACATGATTATCCACACTGGAGTTAATGAAGTTACTCCAGAAAGTAGTATTCCTCATGGTGACAGTGGCTTGGGGAGTGAAGTGCACAATTGAGATTTTACTCAAGAGTGGGAGACTGGTTGAGGTGGTCCTCCATTTCCTGAGCTGTCTTGGCTGACTTTGGTTGAGAACAGTCTCAGCTGTTGTAGAATCCTGATGCCCAAAAGATTTTGACCTAGTGATTTTCTGTGTTGCGGTGTCTCTGTTTCATGTGCTTTGCACTGCAGCAGAATCCGTGGTTTTGAGGTAGATATGGATCTGACATCTTCCATGCAGACAGAACATTTCACAGCCACTTTTGTGGCTGCATAGCAACAAAAGCTGTTATGGTTTAAAAGACCTTTTCTCAAATAGTCTTGTAGTGTCACTCTTTTGTATATTTTTGTTTCACTTGATAAACATGAAGAGTAATCTGAAGAACTGCAATAAAAATATGTATTAAAGCACCATCATGCATAACCAAAGCTCTGCAAAACATGAAATGGGAGCTTGGCCGTACCTAGCTGGATCTAGCTAAGAGGTGCAGAGTAACTCTGCTGCAGGAAGATGTATCCATTGTATTCTGCAGGAGTCACTACCGGTCTGGGAGACATACCATAAAATGGTTGTGGCATTATTCTGGGAGATGTCTGAAGAAATAGGAGAGCACATGTTTGCAGATTAATGTTATTCTGCAGTCCAAGTCTGGTTTTGCCAGTTTCCCAGAACTGCTTGAATTTTGAAAAGAAATACATATTTGACTCTTTGTCACCTTCCTGGAGTTAATAGGTACACCTAAGTCACTGAGGTCAGAGGTTGCATATGGAAAATGCAGATAACTTTCCACTCCACTGATGTAAATGTGGGTGATCCCTGCTGTATGGTGAACAAGTCTCTTCTCAAGCTGCAAGTAGGTCAGCTTTGTCTGTACAGTGTTTCACCGAAACCTCGTTAGACTAGTAGTGCTGGTGTTATCTCATCCTGCAAAAAGAGAATGTGAGACCTTTGCTTGCCCTGTGCTCAGCCAACAGTTTGGAAGGAGCTACAGCTGGAAGCTTCCTGAGTGCCAAGCCAGTGTGCTATTAGCCAGTGGATGTTTCTGAGTGTTAACGAGTGCCCTCAAGACCTCAGGTCATGTTTTATTGTTTGGCTACAGACAAAGTATCATTGATGTAAGAGCCAAATTGGCTCTACTTTGTTAACTCTGATGCCACTGGACAGCTTCCTGGCATGTCTGCTTTAGTGATCATACTGCTCTGAGGGTGAAGGCAAGTGTGTACCATGCAAACATCTGCAACTCTTCCCTCCAGCTGCTCATCACCCTCTTCTGCCTGGTGGTACCATCCCACTCCAGTCTTCTGGTGAACTTGGCTAAGTATCGCTGGGCAGCTCTGGGAGGTGGCTTGTATGACATTCCTTATGCTGTTCAGTGAGTTTTTTTAAAGTCCTGGCAGCAGAATACCTGCTGATTTGGAAAGGTGAAGGTTTAAAAATAAATGGGGGTTGTTGTTATTCACTGACTCACACTTACTCTTGTAGGCATGCTTTTGAGCCATTCTGTTCTCTCGTGTCTTGTACAAAAAGGCATTTCGTGCCTCAAAGACCTTCTAGTCTTGGAGGCAGAACAATCCTTGGGGGAAGAATGTTTTGTGCAGGACCTCTTACAGCAGTGTTCTGGCCAGTGACTGGAATCCCTAAAGAGGACTGTTGTAGACACAATAATTAGCAATATACTGGGAATTTTGGAAGAGAAACAATTTTGAGATTTGTAGTTTACTGACTTCAGTTTGTTGGGGTTTTGCATCTGCAGGGAGCATTCTTTAGTGTAATGAGTATCCATGGAATCCTATGTAAATGAGACCGAACATCAGGCATTGTGAAATGTGACATTGGAGTCCCAGTCCTTAATCAAAAGCCAGCACCAATTTGACAAGTGTCACTTCAGGTCATGAATGATCTCCCTCCCAGGTAGCATGTCAAAAGAGCGTATTCTCTGGAGGAGACCTTGGTGGCTGCTGCACAAGTTATAGGCTGGGATTTAATTATTAGCAGAGTGTATATGGCAACGCAGAGCTGGAAGGTAGTGCTGCTGAGGAGGTGATTGATAGCCATCTGGCTCTCTAACGTGAAACAGCAATATATCTTTGTCTGAAGGGGCAACAAAAATGACATTGGCTGACCATGGCGTTGGGGAATTATTGGTGTGTTTCTAAAGTAGAAGCCACTGGGATCAGTTCCAGTCTTAATAGGACAGTACCTGATTAAGAGGAGAAGATTTTAATTTGAAGATGCTTTCTGCCTGTTCAATTAAGTGGGCCCAGAGTTTCATATTCACCCATATATTTCAGTGGGATAAATAACAGTGACCAAGGCCAAGAGCCTGCTGTGCACACAGGAAAGATGTATAGCTGCTGGGAAGAGCGATGGACTTACACCCTCAGGTACCCCTCCAGCTGCTGTCAGTGCCCCAGATAGCATGGGAAGAAGGCATCAGAACTGTAATGACCTGTGAGCTGGACCTCACTGGTGCATCCTCCTGGACCTTACAGACCTGCAACATTTGTTGCCCTTTCCAAAAATTTACCAGGAAAAATGAAAACCTCCTTTTGGGGAGAGATTTTAAGACTGGGAAACAAATCACTTTTTTACATCAGCTAAGAAGTTCATTTGACTTGTGTTACGGCAAAAATATTAGAGATATTTTATTAAATTGAGAGATATGTTTAACATAGATGAGATCTATGTTAAATATCTACCTATTGTTTGAATTAGTAGGATATTTGTTATGACCCTTAAATGCTATAAAACCATGATGATTCCTGTGCCATGGGACAAAGCCCATGCTTAAGTAAGCCATTCTACCTATATAATTCCTGTGGAATTATTCAAAATTTACAAGCTGTTTTTTATGTAAACTTGTGCTTTGCATCATATTAGTTATAGCAGATACATCTTAAATGTACCATGGAAAAAATACACAGCCAGAAAACAAGTTCAGAGCTGGTGGGAAAATGCAATTAGAAAACCTACCCAAAACAGAGTCAGCAAAGGTACCTTAGGGTAGATAAATGTTGCTTATCAGTATGTAGTGAATGCCAGAGCTTATTCTTCTTTAAAGATAAATAACTAAATAAAACAAGAGAGAAAAAAGAAAGGTGTTTTAACTGTAGGAATTAATTGGAAGCTTTCACATGTTATTCTATACCACAAATACATTATACCATGCTAATTATTTGCGGAATGGAAGCATAAATCAAGCTAAGGAGAGAAAGGAATGAAAATATATGAAGTCTAAATAAAATGCAGTGGTCCATTGCCTAAAGCAATACAGCCATTCTGAATACAGAGAGCAAGCTGAAGTTATTGCAGTGCTGGTTTATCCATATATTACCAGTTGTGGGACTGAACAGTAGTGAATACAATTAGAAGTGGGTGCAGGATTGCAAAAAAAAAATAAATAAAAAGCTCCCTAACTGCAGGATTAAATTACTGAGACTGTTATATGATGAATTTTGCAAGACAAATTGTTTTGTACTACCAAGGGGTTAATTCTCAAAGATAAAAATTACAGATGGCAAACTGTAACTTTCTCTAGTAAGTTATTAAATAAGAACTGTTTAACGAGGTAGAGAAGTTATTAAATGTGCTTGTCTTCAAAGAGATTTTAGAATTCAAAATACAGCAGTATTTGAGCTTGTGTTAAGAACAAAAACCTGTGACTTTTATGACTCCAAGAATGAGGAGTTGTAAACAGCTTTTTATTCCTTAGGTCAAATATATCCATTGGGTCAAGTAATTTATGCCTATAAGTTTGATTGTACCTGGTAGCAGTCACTGAGATTTTTGTCAAGGTAGGCAGTGAGTCATTTAAGAGAGTGTGACACATTGTTTTGGGTTGACACCTAGTTGTTTCTTGCTGTTTCTAGTTCTGCCAGGTTTGACATCTTGCTGTTCCTTGTCTGTGCATTCCCTGGCACCGGGCTGGGTAAGACCATCGATGCAACAGCAGAAGTTGATGATGCTATGACCAGATTTTTTCTGGGAACTCAAATTAACAAGCTGGGAGCTTGGCTGGATAGATATATAAACTACACTGAGTTTGGCATAACTGCCCTAGCTCATTTCTTGGGTTGGAGATGCTTTATGAGTAAGCAGAGCAATGCCGCTTTACTAAATCCAGCTAGCACAGGAGAGTAGGATAATGGATACAATTACTGTCCCAAGCCTCTCCTCCTTTCCACAACTGAATCTCACCTTGACCGCATCTCAGTTGCAATGGTATCAGTGAGTATGATGGAAATGCTGGGCTCCTGGAACACGCTGTATTCATAGTAGCATTTGTAACACATGGTATGGTGAGGTCTTTACCCATCTTTCTGTGCACGCTTGCCCTGTATGACTATTCTGGCCATGGGGTTTTCTGCAGCTTGCAGTGGCTGCTGCTTCTGGCAGTCACACTAGAAGGCTGTTGTTTTTTGGGAAGAAGTTTGTGGGAAAGGGTTCTGCTAAGAAGCCTTCATCTTACCCAGGCAGGCTGGGGAGGAAGAAGATAGCCTGTGTGTCCTGTACGGAATATGAAGGCATCTTTGAGGACTGAGGCAAGGACAGAAAAGGTAGCTAAACCACCTTGCTGGTGTCCTTGGGGATATGAACCTTATCTTAAATGACTGTAGTCAGAAGACAGTAATGTTACACAGTGGCTTCAGGTGGAAATTAAGCTCTTTTCTTGGGTTAGGGCCTGGTGGTGCCCCAGACAGCATCAGTCTTAAAAAGCACAGAGAGGATATGTACCAGGTCCATGGGTGCTATGTCAGATGAGGAGCAGAGCTGCCCTTGGCAAAGAGGGAGTGGATGGGTGCTAAAGCAGTGGTTTCCCCCCCAGCACATATCCCTCTTGGACACAGAAGGGGAAAAGCCCCCTCAAAACCTCTTGTGCATACCTAGCCACAGAAGGTGATGCCATTAGCCATCCCAGATGTGCTGTGGGAGCCCTTGGGATTTCTTCTCAGTCTATGTAGCCCAGCTGATGCTTTTTGCACATCTACAAAAGCCATTTACTTCTTAAGTAGCCCTTTGTACTTAGCCATGAAGCAGTACAGCCAGAACATAGCAGTAATTGTCTCTCAACACCAATGATGGAGGGAAAAAACATGGAGGAAGACTGCAGAACCCCACATAGATGCAGATTTGAAGAGCAGTGTTAGCAACTCACAGGAGTTCAAACCTGTCCCACTTGGGCTTCTGCCCAGCTCAGCACACTGCCAGCTCCCACTGGGCACCAAGCAGTCATATCTGATGTAACTAGTGACATGGTTTTTATTTACTGCTTGCTTATTCCTCCACCCCCAAACATATTACTCTTTCAGTTCTTGGAGAGACAGATTAGGCAAAGGAATGTGTCCTTTGCTGCTGGCAGCTTGGTTTGGCTGCTGTTTTCTTCTACTGTTGTTTTTAATAAGGGAGGAAATGGCTGTTCTTCTTGGGGAAAGCCATTCTATCATAAGCTGACATTCCCTGGGATTTGTTTTTAGTAGCTCAGCTCTGGTGTACAGGTGTTGCCAAAGCTGCTCATTGATTTTCCCAGCCTGAATAATATCTAGGCTGCCTGCTCACCCTGTGGGCTCCTGTAACTACTTCTGCACAGGTTTCCGTCAGCTGTCCCTCTGCCACTGTTGGCCTCACTGGAGCAAAAGTGAGGCTTTATTCCAAAGACAGGGAAACTTTCTTTCACTGTGTTTTGGTCCAGGCTCCTGCCTAAAACATATATGTAAATCATACTTAATATAGAAACCCTTTTACTGAAGTGGATTATGTTCTTTCTTTCAATTACTCAATAAATCATTCCTGTGTTGAAAATAACCCATATGTCAGCTTACTTGCAAAGCCAGTGTAGTTTAATGTTAACAAAACTCAGTGGCTTGCATGCTGGGCCGAAGGGACCTTACAGCAAGAAGCTGTCTGAAGCTGTCAGGGAGTTGTCCCTTGGACTGATGGCTGGTATCTCCCATGGGCTCTTCCAGTTTTCCAGGTCTTTGAGGAGATTATCAAGAAGCAGGAGCTGACTGTTACAAATACACTGCTGGTTTCAGATGTATTTTGTGTGCCTGAGGGACCCTAGGTTTTACAAGGTCCTGGAAGGATATCATTAGTGTGTAGGTCAAAGCTATTTTATCCTTAGTCAGGTCGTGCTTGAACAGTGCTGGGAAGGGTAAAGAGAAAAATCGTTTCTCTTGCATGTCTCTGCGGTTGAGGTGCCAAGTTCAGAGACTGCGAGCAACCCAGATACAAAATTTTGGTGTGCTATTTATTATACTTAATGCTGGAATGCCATATACCAAGTGTGTAAACCAGGTATGTTACTCCCTTATTTCTCACATTAGTGATCGGGTGATGGCAAGAATGGTTCCTTCTTTTCCTATACTATTCTGTTTTGTGGCCTGTGGCAGCACAGTATTTTACAAGTTTCGATCTCTAGCAAAAGGCAAATTCCCTTTTATCAAACTCACTGGTGTAAACGCTCTGGATGTGCCTGGCCTAGGGGCAGTTGACATTGCCATGCAAAGCGTGCCAGTGCTTACCAACTCCTCTCTGGCCCATCAGCTCTGCCGTGGCACCTGAAATTGGGCATCCCAAACAGGATGGAGTAAAACAAACCTTTGAAATAAAGCTCACTTCTTCTCTTGGGCTTTTTTTCCCCTAAGGTGTTTTTAAATTGCTCTTGTTCCCAGTTTATTGTTATTATTTCTTTTTGTTTGTTCTTTTGTGAGTTTGTTGAGTTTAGGGAGGAAAGTTGTAATTACAGAGGAGTTGTTTTTATGGTTGTTGCCCAACACTTCAGGGATGGTTGTATGTAAAATCAGTATTATTGTTATGATTAATATTAAAAAGAAGAGTAGTAAGAGTGATAACAATAACATAGCAATGAAGTCCGCATTTCTTGCTAACCATTGTATGCTACCTGGGCAAGCACCCCTTCCCAGAGGAGGACCATGAACCCGGATCTCTCTCCAGAACCAAAGCCACCCCTGATTCCTGCATTTTGTCTTAAAGTCAGCAGAGTTGTGGCTTTGTGATAGAAGTACAGGAGCTGAGACCTGTGAGATTCATCTCATGTAGGAGAAGAAGCCCTCAGAGAGCTTTCTCTATTCCAGGCTAACTTTGTCTTGGGATAGAGTAATCTGCACCATTGGCCACATCTGGATGACATGGATACACCTGGCCAAAATCTGCCTCGTTTCTTTCTCCTTGCATCCACTCACATTAGCTGCTGTGCCCCATTTGTCCAGCCCAAGAGCTTTTGGTCACTTCAGCCTGGCAGGACAATCTGCTCAGGTGAGCGAGCAGGACTGTTCAGGGAGATGCTCTCCTGCCATTACCCAGCAGCCCCAGATGAAAGAATGCAAGGTGCAAGATTTGCATTAACATTTTTTCACACTGAGTTAAGAGGAATGGATGAGCTAGAATAACACTGAGATAAAAGCAATGTGCAGCTGCCAGGAAAATGATGCATGCTTCATCTTCTCAATTTTCTGGATGCTGCTCAAGGGGCTGGCTGGAATAGGCATTTCTGTCATGATCTACAGTAAGCACACAACATCTCTGTTGCACTTGCAATCCCTACATCCTTAGATATAGGAAAAACTTAGGAAGAGCTGCAAGAGCTTTTAGAGAAAGGAGTCCTCATCTCTCCACCTTCAAGTCTCTCTGGAGACAAAACTTCCAGCATGGACGAAATGGAAGGGAAAGTCATTCCCCATCTTTCATTGTCATTTGATGCCTATCACTCATGCTGATAAAGCCCAAGAGCTGAAAGGTTTGAGTTGTTTCTCACAGGTGCTGACATGGCAAAGTATGTATCAGAGAAGGCCTGACATTTGATGTGGCTTTATCATTGGCAAGCAGGCAAATAAAATGGATAACTTAATCACCTTTTTCCTCCATCTGTCATAAGCTTTTATCCCACAGGGAGAAAATTGTTGCCAGTTTGTCCTGGCTTTTTGAAACGTGACACTTATATTTGCCAGCTTGTGTAACGCCAAAGTCATCAAAATGCCAGGAGTGGAGGAGAATGTGAATACCACTTATAACACATACTGGTGGACCACAAAGCCAGATTTCAAGCCTCTCTGGTCTTTTTGAAAAGCCCACAGAGATTTCCAACCAATATTTCCCTCAGTTCACTGACTCTAACCACTTCAACCCAAGCAACTGTCCCGTGACTCACCATGTATTTCTCATTTCTTATTTAAATTTTACTAAGTAATGATATATCTAATTTTGCTGCATCTGCTGGAAACTTGGGGAGTTCTGGATGAGTTTTACAGCCAGAATGACGTGGTGGAATACCCTCAATATCAGTGTCAGGGTCCCAGCACCCTCCTCTTGCTGGGAGGGACATGCAATGTAAGCCCAGCAGCAGTCCACAGCAAACACACACCTATGCTGCCCCTTGCAAAACATTGCTGCTGTGTTGCCTAACTTTGTCACTGCAATAGCCATGTCTTTGAGATAAAATCATGTTACAAGTTCATCACAAGGAATCACTCCATTTTCCAAGCTGTCTTAAAATCAGTTTTCTGTTGCAGTTGAAAAGCAAATTTTGTTAAAAAGTCTGGCTTTTTTCCTGAGTAGTGTTCTAGGGATCCCTCTGACTTCTCAAGAGTTTTAAAATACAGCTCCAGGGGTTGAAAAAGAAAAATCAAACTTTATTTCTCCTTCTGTCCAAAGCCTCCAAGCTCATCCATCTGTGTGAACATTTAAAGAGAGTCTTTTTTCACTGGTGGTAAGTGATTGTAATGGACCTGTGGTTGCAATCTCCACAATGTTGTTAGCAGGAAACATTTTTACACTCAAATCACAGTGTTCCATGGTTCTTTATACTGTGTGTCCACTCCTTTGTGTTATTTTCAAGAGATAGACCAGTACACAAGACTAGCTATGACTTCTCAGTATTTTCAGCAACACCATCATTGTTTCTAAGATATTTTGGGGTCTGGGTCTGTACAGAGAACCTGTGGCTTGCCAGGTGCTTAAGAGTCTGTATTTCAGGTGGCAGCTTTCTTGATGCAGGACTGAAGTCTAGGTGCATTTAGTGTTTTTCCTACTGGCCCATTGCACCGCAGCTTGGTAAGCAGGTACAAATATTTGGGGAAGGGTCTCAGATGGCATCACTTTGTGTCTGGGGTGGGTTAGAATCATAGAATGGTTAGAGTTGGAAGGGACCTTAAAGATCATCTCGTTCCAACCCCCCTGCCATGGTCAGGGACACCTCCCACTAGAGCAGGTTGCTCAAAGCCCCATCCAGCCTGGACATAAACGCTTCCCAGGTGCAGGACTCTGCACTTGGCTGGGTTGAACTTCATGCAATTTGCATTAGCCCACCTCTCAAGCCTGTCCAGGTCCCTCTGGATGGCATCCCTTCTCTCCAGTGTGTTGACCACACCACCAAGCTTGATGTCATCAGCAAACTTGCTGAGAGTGCATGCTATCCCACTGTCCATGTCTCTGACAAAGATGTTAAATAGTACTGGTCCCAGCACTGACCCTTGTGGGACACCACTTATCACCAGCCACCACAACCTTTTGAGTGCAGCCATCCAGCCAGTTCCTTATCCACTGCATGGTCCATCCATCTAACCCAAGACTTTCCAATTTGGATGTCATGCGGGACAGCATCATCTGCTCTGCTTTAGTCCAGATAGATGATGTCCATTGCTCTGCCTTTATCCACCAAGTTTGTGGCAGTATCCTAGAAGGCCATCAAATTTGTCAGGGAGAATTTGCCCTTGGTGAATCCATATTGGCTGTCTCGAATCACCTCCTTATTTTCCATGTGCCTTAGCAGAGATCTGCTAAGGATCTGCTCCATGATCTTGCCAGTCACAGAGGTGAGACTGACCGGCCTATAGTTTCCTGGGTCCTCTTTTTTCCCTTTTTGGAATATCGGGGTTATGTTCCCCTTTTTCCAATCGGCAGGAATTTCACCAGATTGCCACGATTTCTCAAATATGATTGAAGGTGGCTTGGCAACTTGGTCCACCAGCTCCCTCAGGACCCATGGATGCATTTTATCAGGTCCCACAGACTTATGCACCTTCAAGTTCCGAAGGTGGTCTTGAACCTAATCTTCTCCTACTGTGGTCCATTCTCCATTCTCAGAGCCCCTGGTTTTGCTTTCTGTTACTTGAGCAGTGCAGTTAGAGCCCTTGCCAGTGAAGACTGAGGCAAAAAAGTCATTCCGTACCTCAGCCTTGTCCATATCCTGGGTGGCCATGTCTCCTGTTACCTTCTGAAGAGGGTCCACAGCTTCTCTAGTCTTGCTTTTTTCCCTGACATATCTTTCTATAGAAGTTTTTCCTATTGTCTTTGATGTCCTTGTCCAGATTCAGTTCTCTCTGGGCTTTTGCCTGCTTGATCTCATTCCTGGGCCGCTCGGACAATTTCTCTATATTCCTCCCAGTCCACCTGTCCTTGCTTCTGCCTTCTATAGGTCTCCGTTTTGATTCTGAGCTTGAACATTACAAGTCATGCACCATGTAACTGATGATATTTTTGGTTTTTTCTCCAGCACAGTGATGCAGTCCATGACCTACTTCTGGACTTTATCACATGGGTTGGCATCCTGCTCTCGCTGGTCTGTCTCCTGATCTGCATCTTCACCTTCTGCTTCTTCCGTGGGCTGCAGAGTGACCGCAACACAATTCACAAGAACTTGTGCATCAGCCTCTTTGTGGCAGAACTCCTCTTCCTCATCGGAATCAATCGGACCGATCAGCCGGTAAGAACCAAAACACTTTCTGTTTTCCATCTCAGTGTATATGGGATGTTTTACCATGCAATGATATATATGTCAGCATTGCCTTAATTCCATGTATGAGGCTTCAACAGGGTCTGGCCCCTGTTGTTAACTGGGCATCAAGTGCTGATGCCTGCTGTGATTTGAGAGGTGTATGTGCATTGTTTGTAAATAATATGTGTGTGTGTATTCAATGAGGAGGCTTTAAAGATGTGATTATGCTTTATATGTTTATTTGTCAGACTGTGTACATACCTACCTTTTTATCTTTGATTATAATTTATATATGCAGAGATGTGTCCGTTTTAAAATAGTTCACACACATTTTCCAAGTGAAAAAAAAGTTCTTCCTTTGGGGAAGGGAAGATAAGCACTCCCTCATTCTTATTAAACCTCTCAGTAAGAATAATCCTGACTGTTGCATTAATTCAGCATGGTACAAACACCTCTCCTTGCTCTTTTCAATCCGCATGTAGATTGCCTGTGCCGTGTTTGCTGCCCTCCTGCACTTCTTCTTCCTGGCAGCTTTCACCTGGATGTTCCTGGAGGGGGTGCAGCTCTACATCATGCTGGTGGAAGTTTTCGAGAGTGAACACTCCCGGAGGAAGTACTTCTATTTGGTTGGTTATGGCATGCCTGCACTGATTGTGGCTGTATCAGCAGCAGTGGACTACCGGAGCTACGGCACCGACAAAGTGTGAGTGGGGCTTGGGACTATTTGAACCTGGTCAGGTGGGGGCAGGAACAGGGAAGACAAAAGGAAATGAAGAGCCCAGAGATCTGTCAGGCAAAGGAGGTTTGAGAAGGCAGAGCTCAGCCAGGAGGCATTCCTTGCCTTACTTCTGTGGCTCCAACACAGTCTGTGGTGATACAAGACAAATTCCTCTCTATGAGATTGTTTGAAAAATACTTTATTGGGGAATTGAGTCAGGGAAAGTTTTATCACATAACGATGCATAACCAGCAGAGATGGCTGTCCCAAGTTTCAGTTTGGTACTGTATCAGCAAGGTCATACTTCTTTTCTAACCAAAGAGCATTTCACATGTGGATAATGAAACACTGCTTTCTTCTTCCTCTTTTTTCAAAGTGTTCTATCAAATTAACAGAGCCTGCAAGTAAAATAGGTGGTGACTGTGGAGTGTGTTAGACTCTTTGCAAATCAGAACAGCTATGTCATTTATCATTATGAATATTCTTAAATGTTTTCAGTGCTGCAGAAGCTGGTATCAAAGTATAATTTAGATGATCATGCAACACTGTCTAATAGAAAACAGAGAAAATAAAGCCTTTGATTTTCTTTGTCAGTTTTGTTACAATACCACTAAAACTGTGTTTTTATTTACTTTCTTTGCTTTCACTTGTCAAGCTGCCTTTCTCCTGTCATTTAAACTGAGTTAAGAGCTCAATCTATGAATACATAGCAATGAGCTGGTGGCATTTTTAAAGCTCTTTTTTAGCATAGGTTGTGTCAGGCCACAATTAACAGTTAATATTCCGTTAAATTCAACTGCAGAATTTTTGCTTGAAACCTTATTGATATAGATGAACCTGATTCCTTGTAGAAGTAAATCTGTAGAGCAGTGGAGCTGCTCATGATTCATTATCATGCCAGCAGGTAGGCTTGGATCCCAGCTGAATATTTGTGTTGTGTTCCTCCCAAGAGTAGGAGATTAGCAACCTGAATTTGTATAAGTGTCATACTTTGTGGAAAGGAAATGGCCCATACAGATATAGGTAGGAGGGAGTAAGTTTTCAAGGATCTCTACCAATTTATCTAAAGTAGTTCGACCAACTTTGACAGATCTAGTGGGCAAAGAAAAAGCGACACAATGCAGTTTCTGGACAAGACCGTTTCCATCAGCTGCCACTTGCTTTCTGCCTCTAACCAGCTCTTCTATTCACATCTCCTCTTGAGCAATATATAAGCTCCCATTGAATCAGATATTGAAACATTCTGCATTGTCTATTTAGGCAAACTTTTTCTTATTGCAGTATTTCTAAGGAGGACCTATCTCTTCACAGTGACCTTCGTGGGGCACTTTGAGCATCAGACATATTATAGGTGAAGGACTGTGAGTCCAGCTCCCTGGAAAGCCATCTCCCATACATCTGCTATCGCTGGAACTGTGTCCACACCAGCCCAATTCACAGTCCGGTGTTTCAGTGGCTGCCTTCCATGCGATTCAACGTGTGACTTCTACAGTGTTACTGCAGTGTTACTGTTGCAGGACTTGTAGCACCCAGAGTGATCTGTTTGACTTCTCTCACAATGTTTTGGGTTGCCTACCAAGAAAACCCAGCAACGCAGCTGGTTTGCAATGAAAGATAGCACAATTGTGTTCTCTCACAGTGCTCTGTAGCTGTTGGGTGTTGAAAATGTCTTACTTCATTCTCTCATGGTAAAAGGACATTCCCAAGCCCAGGGCATTGCTTTGGATGTGAGACAGCATTTGATTTGCATCCACCCTCATCTTCGCAAAGTCCCTCATGATGCTCTGTAGGGACAATCAGAGTACCAGTGTAGGTTGTGGGAGCCACAGCTGTGTTGCTGTGGCATGCAGCAGGCTGACTGTAGAGAGTGGGAACATATGGTGCCTAACCACAGTTCCCATGAAGCACCATGGCAGCTTTGCATTGCTGAAATGCTTCTGCTCCTGTTATATGAATATATGGACCTTTCTGAAGTACGGAAAAGTAAACATATTTCATGGGATACACTGGCTTTTCCCAAGAGGCAAAAATTTGGCAAAAATTCACTGGAGATGAACAACAAAACTTCACTAACTTTGTTTTGAGAAGGCAGCAGTCCTGTGCCTGTGCCAGTAAAATCTCCCTCCTTCCCCACAGCATGAAGTAGTATTTTTAAGGATTAAACATGTAGATATGATATTTTGCAAATAAATATTTACAGAGATTTGCAGAGATTTAAATATTTATTTATAATCACTAATTCCAGAGTGCACAATTTTATCACATTCTCATAATGGAAAATAAAAAACACACAATATGTTTTGTATAACTGTCATGCTCCATCCGGTTGATGGATGATGATGTGTTTTTCTGTATAATGTTATTAGAAGAGTAGAACTGATTAGAATTTGTAGTGAACTATATGCCAGGCATACATAATTTGATTGCAAGAAGTTGCTTGGTTTTGCCGGGTTTTGTAAAACATCCTCTGGAATATATTACTTGTCTCTCTCCATTATTTATTGCATTTGTTTAAACAGGACTTATGGAGCTGTTAGTGTTATTTGTTTTTTGCCTAGCATTTGGTGCTACCATTCATACATCTCAGAATGATTTGCTTAGACAGTTAGTGTAGGTTTTCTTGATTTTATTTTCCTTTCTAAATTCAACCTTCCTGTAAGATATGCCCAGCTTACATAGCAAGGAACAGGCAGTTCTTCCTCTCTCTGTTTCTTTGCTTATCACCTGGTGCTTGTGATTTTCTGAAGCATTCTGTGTCCCAGCATTCATAATGGCATTTTGGAGTAACTGCCCAGTAAAGATACTCACTTACACTTAATTATTCCAAGGACTGGAACTGATCCTTTTCCTTTTAGTATTTTTTTAAGAGCAGTTCAAGCTACTCATATTACTCATGTTAATTTTCTTTTATAACCAAGCAGCAATGTAGCGATTCCACAAATTCCATTAGTGATTCCATCCCATTCAGACCAGTACAGACTATTCATGTGAGCAAGCTAAGCCATGTTTTACCCTTTCCCCCAAATAAATCAGAAATGTTATATCTCACCTTGTTCTGATTGTAGTTTCCAAAGCGAAGGTGAAAAGCAGAGGGCCCCACTGTAGACAGTGGTCATCGGACATTACCAAGGTGATTCTGGCAATGGTCACCTGAACTTCCAAGTGAACATTTCTTATGGGCCAGATCTTCCACTGCTGAGTCTTAAATGGCCACGTCTCAAGTTTTGCTGCAACAAAGAAGATACTGGGACTGCAGTTCTAGAAAGTTACATCATTTGCCTTGTTCTGTGTGTGAACCAAATTGATTCATCTCCTGGCCAAATCTGATGTCAAGTGTCGTGGTGGTGAATGCTGCAAAATGCAGAGGGGAAATAGTATATGCGGTTGCTGTTAGTGTTTGAAAATAACTTGTGCCTAAAATTCAGTAAAAGATGGATTAAGACTTGCAACCTCCCTTTGAGAGGACTCACTCAAGTAGCAAGCCATCCAAAATTGTCAGCAAGAAGCTATTCTGTATTCCCATATTGTCCTCAATTTCATATCAATGCCTCTTGCAAATCTCAGAGGAAAATGGCTATGCTTTGAATGGTTCAGTATATTTAAGAAAATGTACTTGTATATTCATCCACTGGTGATCAAATTCATTGTGACAGGAATCTCTCTGTTCTTTCTCTCCCTCTTTCCCTCCTTTTGGTATGCTGTAAAGCAGGATATGCATTGCAAGCAATCAAGCTGTCAGAAAGCAAAACGAAAGCCCGTATGTCCACAGCCTCCATGTCCATCACGTTTTATGCATGTTAATGTTGCTCAGAAAAGAGTTTCTAACAATACAGTCTGTCTTGGGTGGCTCCACTGAACTTGTTTTATTTTCAGGGATGGGTATTTGGAGGAGAAAGCATGAGCAATGTGGATGCTGGACTGTGTTACGCAGAACCTATATTGCACCCTTGAAAAACATCTTGTGCATACATATCCCATTACTGCACCCAAACAAGGAGCCTGTATAGCCGCGTGAAACAAACCGATACGCTGCCATGAACAATGTGATAAGTTTAGGACTCTTCAAATTTTACAGTCCAATGGCAGCCAGTGATTGATTGTTTATTGGTTATATTTAATGCACAACAGGGTTAGTTTAGTATTTGATTTCTCCTCATGCAGAAAATAGTAAACTCTTTGTAGTCTTTATTACTTGGGAAAAGCTATAGGTGAATATAATGACTTGTCACTGTGAAAAACAAGGAAATTGTAAAAAAAAAAAAAAGTAAAGGAAAGCAGCACCACAGAGCCTGTTACAGGCACTGAGGACACTGGTATGACTTTTGAAAGAAGGAATGGGGTTTTGGGCAGCATTCCCTGCATCCATGGACTTTCAGATAGTCTGTCCTGCCTTGTACTGAGCCCTAAAGCAGCTTGTCCATGATCACAGTGCAGCTGTGCATGGGGGATCAGAAGTAACTCAGCAGCCCAAGATTAGCAACTTGGGAAGTAAGTTGCCTGATTGCTTCTTTGTTTTGAGGACCTCATTTATGCAGCTCATTGTGCATGTGGATTTTTGTCTTTTAAGAGAAGAAAAACTCAGTGTGGTACTTCTCTGACTAGCAATTTACAGCTCCTCAATACAATTGGCAGGAAGCCTGTGTTTTGATGGTTTGGTCTTAATTTGCATTTTTAATAAGATGCAACTTAAACAGGTACAAAGTTACATCTCTTCCTGATGACTAGAAAAAAATGGCTTTTTAAAGTACCTCTGTGGATTAGAGGCAGTCCTGCAGCTTTCTATTTAGTTATTCAAGAGTGAGTGTCATGCATGGTTTTATAGAAAGCTGATGTTTCTATTCAAACAGAAAAAAAATAATGACATCACATTTTTAAAGCATGCAGAGAGGCAAAAATAAAGCTTTCTCTGGTTTTCATAAGCTGTACTCTTGCTTAGATGACACTGTCTCTCATTGGAGAGGGACCCTTTTTCTCCATGCCCGTCTCCTGCTTCTCCCAAGGGCAGGACCTGGCTACTCAGCTGTTTCCCATCCACAGCATCCATCTCTTGTCACTGAATTGTGTTCCACAACTGAAGAGACATTTTTTTAGGGGAACAGGATGGAAAATTTCATCCATTTGGCAGGCTGGAAAGGAAACTTTTGCTTTGTGCTTCTTTGCTCAGCCCAGCAGAGCTTTTCCCTTGTGCTATATTTCAGCTTTCACTGATTTTTCCTGCGTCCCAATCTATATACATTCAAAAACAGCTGCATCAGATACGACCATATGGCTGGTCATCATGCTTTAAGGAGTAATGGGAGGGTTTATGTCTTTCCTCTTCTCTGGGCTTTCCAAGAGCTAGCTAGCTCTTTGTGCTGAAGGAAAACCAAGTTGCTTGGCAATTAAAATAGACTGTGCTCCTGACTCCTGTGCAGCAGGGCCTGGGGGATGTTTTGAATGTTACAGTTTTTTTTCTAAATTTAGGAAAAAAATGAAACCAGCCCTCTGAGTCCTCTCCTACACACCAGCATTCTTATCAGTACAAAAAAGTTATGGGGCTGCATATTCCCTGATTTATATGTGGCATCTGAGGCATAAGCACTAGTTATGCTTTTTTGCTATGGGATGGGGTAGGTCTGAAATACTGTATAATGTGTGAGCTGCTGCTATGCAGGTGTCTTTTTTTCAGGGAGTGTTGGGAGGAGTTTTTACAGGGGCTTCGTTATCCTTGAAACCTCTATTCCTCTGTCAAATCTAGTTGCAATTGTGTGACATTTCAGATGTTATTATGGGTGATACACAGATGTCATGATCCCATAAACCCTTTCCTGTAGGAAATCAGACTCAAATAGTTTCTAGTCACTCGTGTTGTCCCATTACCAGCTGCATCTAAATCACCTAAATCAGCCGCAGAGGAAACAAGATTTCCTTGCAATTGCTCTGAAAGCTTCTGTTTGCCTCTTGCATTAAGATTTTGATGCTGTCACACAAAGATTTTGGATGAACAGCTGCAGAGGCAGTTCAGGAGTGATAGGTGTGGAAGTGACAGTATTTTATTTGTGACAAATAGCAGTGCAACCATATATATCGAAAAATCTTCCACAGTGTCGAAACCTGAAATTTATATGGTCAGGGAGGGAAGTGAGAAGCTTTATGTACATCTTTGAATTTATTCATGTCTTGCCTTCTCCCAGTCATAGAGGTTCAGGGCATGTTTTATTCTCTCAGCAGGCAGCTCCTGCTAATCTCTTCCATGGGGTTACTGGCACAGACTTTTCTGCCTGTTGCAAAGTCCATTGGAAGGGAAAAAACATTCAGCACGTTCACTAGAACTATTATTCATGAGAACTGCTCTCTCATCCACCAGGATATATTCATATATACAGTTCCTGTCACTTGCCTAATTATTAAATGCCACTAGATGTTTAGTGTAAGAGTGGTTTTATGCTTTCTTAGTCCACTGTGTATAAATGGAGCTGTGATTTGCACCATTGCAAACATGACAAGATATTATTATTTTAAACATCATGCAAAACTTTCTTGGAATTTATATTCGTCTGTCGTGTAACCAGTCACTTCCATTTTATCTTCCTGTCACCTGGAATGAGCTAGGAATGGAAATGTAATTTCCCAGGGGCCTTAAAAAATGTGGGGAGTATTAAATGTGGTTGAAATTAAACGATTAATAATTTAGTTTTAGGCCATGAATCAACTTCATGTGATAGTGCAGACCATATGCAACCCTAGAAACATTAGTGGAAACAAAACACTCCGGAGGTTCAGAGAAATAAAACCCTCTAAAGGGGAAGTTGCTGAGCCTAATTAGACCTCAGCCTTCTGTCATCCAAATTGTGCTTCCTATTTGTACCAAATTTGCTCTGATCTGCTTGCTGGAGAACTGTCATCTTGCTTGACAGTTGACAGACAGCTTGTGTTGCGTCAGAGCTGGAGATGGGAGAGAAGCTTAAAGCGAAGAAAAAGCTCCATGGATGCTCATTGGACTCCTTCCTTAAAAAACCCCACAGTATTAAAGGTTTTTTTCAAGAGATGCAGAAGGCTTTAGCAACTAGACCTTGTGCCATTTTCTCCCTGCTTCCTCCAGATGCAATTATCTTATTCCATCAATAGCACTGTCAGAAATTGGACACATAATTCAGCATTTAAATGAACAAGCAACGTAATATTTCCTGTCTCCCACTGACGTGTTTTGCAGCTTACTTTCTTCTCTGTCACTTGCTCACTCTTGATGTATGTCCTGGGTGCAGTCCTTGAATGCCTTCTCTCCCTTGTGTTTCATTACAGATGTTGGCTTCGACTTGACACCTACTTCATTTGGAGTTTTATAGGACCTGCGACCTTGATAATTATGGTAAGAACTCCTAATTAACTACCCCATCTCTCAGGTCAAGAAATAAAACTTTTGCTGTCCCTTTACTATTTATCTTTAATTTACACAGATTAATTTGAGAAAGACATGTTATTCTTTGACCCTAGCTGGCACAAGCAATTAGACCCCCATTATGAGAGGCTCTTGGCATTTCAAAATGATCAGAATGGGCTGGGGAGCTTTGGAATTGGCACCTGCAGAGTTTAGTTTCTATCATTGGACATTCAGAAGTACCAAATTCTATTTTGATACCCCTGACTGGCACCCCACCCCACCTCTGCCCCAGCATTTTGAATTCCAGAGCAAAGCTTTGCGTCGGTCATGCTAAAAAAGGGAATTATGGGGTGAGGGGAATGAAATAAAGTCCAAACTGAAAGATAGATTTGATGGAGGATTTTCCTCCCCAGCAGAAGTTGAAGGTTGTGTGACTTCATAGTTAGCATATTGCCAGCATATCAACTAACAGCAACAAGGTAGAGAACCCAACTTTAGAGGCAGCTGGAGTTTTCTTGTACTTTAATCACTACAATATGGTTTAAATAAACCATCCTTTGTTTTGAATAGACTACAGTTTGGCTAACACAGCAAACCAGGTGTTCTCACTTCAATGCAGATATTGTCCCTGCTTCTCCTGCAACTGGGGGCCATTTCAGCAGCCTTCCACATTGGGGAGGGGGCTGCAACTTCAGCTACAACTGCTGGGGTTCTTTCCTCTTAAGCCATTAATTCATAAAAAGATGTCTTCCCTTTTTGATTATGTCCGAAACCCTGGCCTGGGCTTTTGGAGGGAACTCCTTTCCTGGAATCGTCAGCCTTGCTAACACTGATTGAAACACCATCCAATCTTTCACAAAACAAATCAAACTCTTTTTCCTTTGTATTTTTCAACTTTAAATTATGGTAAGCATCTTCATGATTTCCTTGCTCATCTCCCCCATTACATCATATTTAAAAGATACATTCACAGGAAAAGATGCTTTTTTGCTTCATTACTGTAGGGCCAGCTAAGCAAGACACTTGGAATGACTTTTCACAGCTGTACACCTCTCAGACACAAAAGAGCCATTGCAGCAAGTATTTTTAATTTTCTATATGTGTCATGTGAAGCACTACAGTTGATGTTGGAACCAGCCCCATATTGGTAACACACACAGTGCCACAGATTTGGTGGTGCTGTGGCATCACCAGTCCTGCAGTCTACAGGCCAGCTCACCTTATGAAAGGTGTGGCAATGGTCTATGATCCAGTTGCTACAAAACTAGTGAGAGCTCCCTTGCATCTGTAACAGAGAAGAAGTTGACTTTCTCCCCATTATGTTGTGACATGTCGTGTAACCGTTTTTTCCCCTTCTCCTCCATTGCAGCTTAATGTCATCTTCCTTGGGATTGCTCTCTATAAAATGTTTCATCATACTGCCATATTGAAACCCGAATCTGGATGTCTTGACAATATCAAGTAAGTGGCTAGGTTTTTTCGTTTCTCTCTGTCTATTTCTGTCTTTTGCTGTTTATGGCTTCAGTCCTTTCTAAGGAATGTACAGAGAAATGAACTTTTCCAGCAGCAGTAGGAACCAGGGGCAGTATGTTGGGTTATGGCACTGCAGAATGGTTTCTAATAGGTACCAACAAATGGCTGATAATGAAAAAACTGTCTTTATTGGGATTTGGCTGCCATTTTTCCATTCAATTTTGCATGAAAGCAGCAAAGTTGCATTTGCTGCCCTTGAAGCAGGTAGTCTCCTAGTCTCTCCATGTAAAAGGAAACCATGCCTGATAATTACTGGCTAATTATTGCAGTCTCTACAGGGAAGGTGTTGAAATTGTTTATCCATTACTGTTTTCCTGTGCTCCAAGAGTAGCAGCCTTACTTCATTTCTGTTTGTTTTGGCCCCTGACAGATTTAATGACCTGAATTCTCCCCAGCATCAGATTACTTTCAGCAAAGTTACTAGGAGTTTACCTGGGGGTGCCCACATGAGAGGATGTGCTTGCCAACCAAGTCCAGGACTGATGCCAGTGTGACAGTCTTTCATTTGGTCTTGGATGAGGCATTAAAGGATTGGTACATTTAATAACACTTATTAATATAACTACTTGTCATGCATCAGCGCTATGGGATTGCTTGCTGAGAACAGTCTTTTTAAGGTTACCCACTCAAAATCTATCTAGAAAGCCTTGCAGTATGACATTTAAATTAAAAGGGTTGGGGGGAGAGGGAAGCAGCAAACCCCTTATAATTAAAACATAAATAATAATTGCCTACTGAATAATCTTGCTTGTGCTAATCTCTAGTATCTTTGTGTGAAACTTTGTTTGAATTTATACAACCATCTACATCAATTATAATGCCATTGTGAAATATTTTATAGATTCTTTGGCAGATGAGTGTCTATTCTGGATTTGACTTCATTAAAACATTTTGAAAACATAAGCAATTAAAATACTTTTAGCTATGTTGCTGATACCCTTCCAAACATGTTGCTTCATTAGAAATTATTTTTTATTCTTGAAAAAATCAGAGAGACATAGTATGAACTTACAAAGACCCCAAGCTCACCCTAGGAAGTTTATCAAAACAGAAATTTCAGAAGGGACTTGATTGTAACTTCTGAATATCTATGCAGGACAAAGTCAAGTCTCTAAATCCAAGGCATGTTGTCTCAATATCAGATGTGCTTAAGTTAGGAGAAGGTGCAGATTTTTAACAGACAAGATAATTTTCCCTTGAGAGAGCTTTCCTCAAGATGTTAGGGGCTTGCAACCTCTGGGAAACTTTTAGGTCTTCTAGGTAAAATCATAGTCTTTGTCTAGGTAAGATCATAGTCTTCTTCCAAAGCCATTGGCTCTAACTCAGTTGCAAAATGTGGATGCTGTACAGAAGCTCTGGAATAAAAAGCCACAGACAATGTAATTTCATATTGAAATCAGGTGAGCTGGAAGATCCTTTCTGAGCTTGTCTCTGTGTCTATTCAGTTGGTGAAAAGACATCCAGATCTATTTCTGAAGTGCATGAGCTTTGCTGGCTCTCAGCATGGTCCCAGAGCCCTGCGTCTTGTCTTACCAGTTTATTTGTAAAACACCAAACCAAACTGAGGGCCTTTATTGGAGAGCCTCTTGCTGCCATCTTCATGTGACAGCTTTACAGCACACAGGGAACTGAATGAGAGTTTGTTCTCCCAGTTCATTTCCTAGCATTGCTCTACGTTAGGCTGTGGTGAAGCTCTTGCAACATAAATCCTTAGCCTGTTCAACAGTGGCACAATACTTGATTCCCTATGGTAAAGTAAAAATAAAGGCCATAAAATATTTTAATAGGCTGCTAATAAATACCCCTGCAATCTGGTGCTTGCCTATGTCACTTTAAAGGTTAGAAATACATAATGAAATATAGAAAATAGAGAGCCAAATAGCTCCACTTAAATTAATGAACTTGATAAGGGATCAGGTGTCACCTGGGATACCTTTAATTACTGCACCAACAGAAAAGCCATTCAAAGTGCTGTGCAAGAACCAGATGCTGTATGGCTGAAAGACATGTAGGCACTGTGCAAAGTTGTAAAAATAAATTTCCCCAGCCTTCAGGAACAGTCCCTGTATTATTGTGCCAGCATGGGAGAATCTGACATTCCTGTGGAGGAGCACTGGTTACCTAGGGGTTACCCAGCAAGAGATTTAATGAGTATAGAGCTGGTTTATTTTTCACCCACATTAACTTTTCTGACTTAGCCCAGCACTTTCAAGAGGGATGTCACATATGTGCGTCCATCCCTGTATACTGAAAGCATCCTTCCTGTATGGCAGGTTGATACTGATCCAATTCAGTAGGTTGTGCTTGCTGAGACAGTGAGGTTCAGGCTCTAGTCCTGCTTTTGAGGCGTGTAGCCAGGAGACAAAGTGAGCTCATGTATATGGGATATGTTGTTTGGAGCTACAGGAGTTTCTGTGCCTGCTGCTGATGCCAGAAGGTCACACTAGCTCCCATTTCACAACAGGTGCCATCACCAAGAACATCTTTTTGCCTAGGACCTTTTGAAAAAGTTCAGTTTTACTTCTACCTTCAGTACATTTGAGCAGAAATTTTAAGGATTCACCCAGATTCAGGATGTCTTCTGCCTTTTCAAGATCTCTTTAATATGAAGTTATACAGACATGGATGCCAAATGTTATCATGAAATGGTAGAATTCAATATTCTTAGGGCAGTGAGGAGGCTGTGCAGCAAGCTCGCTACCCTGGCCTTCAGGAGAGCAGATTTTGGACTCCTGAGAGGTCTGATTGGCAGGGTAGTGTGCGAAAAAGAACTGGAGGGGAGAGGGGCCCATGAAAGCTGGTTGGTGTTCAAGGATCACCTCCGCCAAGCTCAGGAGAGGTGCATCCCAAAGAAGAAGAAGTTGGGCAGAGTAGCCAGAAGGCCTGTGTGGATGAATAAGGAAGTGTTAGACAAGATCAGAATCAAAATGGGGGCCTATAGAAGGTAGAAGCAAGGACAGGTGGACTGGGAGGAATATAGAGAAATTGTCCGAGCGGCCCAGGAATGAGATCAAGCAGGCAAAAGCCCAGAGAGATCTGAATCTGGACAAGGACATCAAAGACAA
>VZRU01017414.1:509230-568016 GCA_013398155.1 Pedionomus torquatus
GGGGGGAGGGGAAAGAAAAACATCCCTACTGCCTCATATTGGCAGGCAGTGGGGAGACACAATAGCATGCTTTATTTTGTGTCTTGTGCTTGCCTGCAGGAAACGTCTGTCTGCTTTATTTGCACCATATTAAAATTCCATGGGTCCTTCTGAATGCTTTCAAGGGGGCACATCATCCATCTATTTTTATTTGGGTTTCATCACCTGTAACAGCTACTAAAGGTCCTGTGCGCTCACTTCAACATTTTTGCTCACTAGCCAAACTGTTATTCTGGGGCCTGAGTACTGAGTCCATGTGCTTACCAAGCCTTTTTCTGCTATTGGAGAGATGGGAAAATGCTTTGAATTGTCAAAAGAGTGATAAATACGAGTTAGATAAAGTTAAACCATAAAGAGTTGAATAAAATGATAACACCTGAAGTTCATGAGTTACATAGGATTTTATTAAAGACCCAGTTTTACTCTAAATGTGGCTCAAAAGCTGCACTTTGCTAAATATCAAAGAAAAAAAAAAAACACAAGTAAACTCTTTCGAAAGTGTGAGAAGACCAGACATTATTCTTTCTAAATAAGAGATGAATATCTGTTTTTTTATAATAGGCTTTCTCTGTTCAGCGGCATTTTAGAACCAATCTGTGTGTGGAGGTAAATTCTTGCCTTTCTATTGCTGCTGAGAAAAAAAAAAGAAGGCTTTAGCAACCCAAGATATTGCTGATCTACATACATGGAAGTGATTTGCACCACATAATATAAGTTGCAAATTGTCTCTGCTTCTGTGTTGGGCTTCAGTCTATATCCTAACAAATTGGTTGCCTGGTGTTAAAAAGATACATGTTGAAGTTTTAAAAGGATAAGCAATGCAAAAGGGGTTTCTGAGCTTAGGATGCATTGGTCTTGAAATTCTTTAAGGATCTGAATAAGGATACAGGTAGGTAATTTTAGCAACTTTTCAAAAAAAGTAGTGGTTTGGAAATATCACAGGAATATAAAAGGTAATATGAATAATCCTTTCTCATCATTGAAGGAGAAAGTACTCTGGGAAATGGAAAGACATCTAACTTAAATTAAGATTTTGAAAGAGTTTTACATGATGTGTAATTAACCTTTAAAAGTCTTTGCCCTAAGGTAAAGTCAGGGTTTTTTTAAAATTAGAAAATGAATTAGGTATTTATACAGATTGGTAAGACCATCCACTATCCATCATCTGGGCTGCAAAGAAACACAGGAGGTATGGTAAGCTTTCACAGGTTAAAGGAATATTGAAACCACTGAAGATCAACTTCAGGTATTTGCAAGTGAAGCTCCTACCTAAGCCATCGTTCAGGTTTCCTCTGCTGTCAGTATAGAAAGAAATTTTTTCAGGAAATAGTGAAGCCTCACCTGCCTTAAATACCAGTTTTTGCAGAGGATAAATTGCTCTTTAAGGTTACCAGTCTCCCATTAACTATGGAGGGATCAGAGTCACATAGTTGAAATTCAATGTACTGTATCTGGTATTGCCATGAATTTGAAGAATTTATCCAAATCTGGAGAAAGCAGTTTAGATGTAGCATCTCAAGCTGTGCTAGGCTAGGTTTTCCAATGACTTCTGTTTTGACTGTTACTTGCTTATACCACTAGTGAGTGTAATCTCAGTTTTCTGGTTAGCAGCTCTATTTTCCTGTGAGCTAAGGCTCTTCCAAGGCTTTTTGCTTATCTAAGTTATATTTTTTATGTATTGCAGATAATGACACAGTGTTACTGCAGCACTGATAGGTTTCACAGACTTTACCAGGGGAAAAAAGAACATTCTGGATTAATTTTTGTCAGACACAAATTGTTGCTAACACAAGAGTTAAGCTTCTTACAACACGAATTGGTGAAATGAAAAAGAGTGATTTGTATTTCATGAGGGATATAAGAAACTAAGTCTTAAGGCTTCTATGTGTAAAGATTGGAAGTGTTTGGGAGTTACGTGTCTTTGAAAATCTCACTTTGTTAGGCACTTGCTTGCTTTGGACAGTGAGTCCTAGGCACATCTGGGTTGGAAATGGGGGACAAACTGCTCAGGTCATTTTGATGGTTTTCTCCTGAGTTGCTTTGAAGTGTTAGCCTCAAAGGCAATCTGAGTTTACCAATTTCACATTTTGTCTGTACAAAGATTAAATGGAACCTTTCAATGGCACCCTTGAAGAAGGGCTATTACAGATCACTGAAAAACTTCATGAGGGTCTGCATAGCAGAAACAGAGTAAAAAATTTCCCTAATTGTCTTTTTATAAACTATCACCAGCGACATTTCAACAGCAAAATCTTTACCATAAAACCTGAGTGGTTGTGAATACAGTAGTAGAAATTCATGCTCTGCTCCTGCCTGTGTTGCTGAGCTGGAAGCTCCAGAATGTCTCATGTTTTTGTTCAATTTAATCACATCACAGGGGAGCTGCGAGTCCTGTGCTGCTACACATGCCATGAGCACAATAGGAACTTGCCCCAGTGATCTTGTAGACCGAGTGAATGAGAGGGCAAAGAGAAACAAAGTGATTTGACCAACATCATGCTATACAGATGGGATGGGATGGGATGGGATGGGATGGGGATCCCTGTTGGTGCAGCTAAGGGGGGAGCCTTTTAATACCAATGGTTTCCCTGTGTTCCTGGTACCTCCCCAGATGCACTTAGATGCAGAGATCACGCTGTCCCAGCCTATAAACGTAGCTGAGCTTTCCTTGCTGTGTCTTGGAAGCAGTGACTCAGTTCCTGGCATCAAACCACTTCCTCTGCACTTGCTTCCTCCTTCCTTCCTGATCCTGATACGCTTTGTGCTTTCCCTTTGAGTGCCCTAGGGTAACTCAGATGTCTTTATGCAGCTGGCAGATATGGCACAAGATCTAAGGCAAGCAGCTATCAGAGTGGCAGCTTATGATGTAGGGGGAATCCCTGCAGGGATGGCAGCCAGGGAAGCTGAAGGGTTGTTGGATGCTGAAACGGAGTTGCAGAAGGCTGTCAATGGTTGCAGGGGATGGGGTGGAGGGATGGAGATGGAGGCAGCGATGGCTACAGCCCAGGAATACTGTAGGTACTTGAGCTGACATAGCACTGCTTACCTGTCAGTGACATGGGAACAGCTACCTTGTCCCTCATGGTATGTCCTCTACTTGTATCTCACTGTTTGGAATGGAGTTAGGACAAATGTTATGAGTATGGCCAGATCCAGCTCATTCGATGAATATCCAATTCCTTTCGCAATGACCTGAGGTGACCAACCCATGGCAAAGCTGGAACTGGCAGGATCACTGCCTCTTCTGTCTGAGCCAAGGACAAGGTGGGGAGAAAATGGGAATGTTTTGCACAATTTACTGTGTAAAATCACCTTTGTCCCGTGAGGACTAAATCTTGCTCCCATTGATACTCAGATGGCCTCTCTGTGGCTTCAGGTGCATATGAATCATGGAGAAGTTGTCCTTACGTGGTTTTAGCCATTGTGGAGAGAAAACACACAGCCTCATCTCGGACATAGTGTCTCTCTCAGCCAGAAGTTACTGGTGAAAATCATTCAGCCTTAATACAGCTTCCTTCTAACTCAGGCTGAAGTGGGTCCCCTCCAAGTGGAGTGTTTTGTTCAGCAGAAGGTATAGCTTAACAGGTTGCCTAAAGAGGTCTTGGCAAGATGGACTGACCGCAGCTATGTTTGCAGGGGTAATGAGAAGATTAACATACTGAGGCAGCCTCCATCTGTGACACCTATGATGGCTGCTGGAAGGGAACATGGGTTCTAACGCTTCACACCAGGGGGGAGAGGAGGCCTGGAAGTTGGCCTGCCCTCCCCGCCTGTTGCACATCATCTGTCATGCAGGCAGAGTTAAGTACACAGCCAGTCCCAGAAGGTCAGGAAGACTCCTCTACAAAAAAAGCTGACTAATCTTGTGTCCCCACAGTGGCAGAAACTCGTTTTCAGTCTGTGTTGGCTGCTTCTTCAATGCAGCAAGCTGCTTTACATTCTCGCTTGGCAGAGTCCTTTCTTTGTCCTTCCCTGTGAAATGGGAGTAAATAGGCCAATGCTTTCTGTCACCCAGGGCTTTAGAAGATCCTAATTCCAGTATCTCAGAAAGAAGATAATGCTGCAGTCCAGCTTATAAGTTGTCAACTTGGGAGTTATGAAAAAGTAAAGAGCAATAAAGAGGGTCCTATAATACACTACAGCACGGCAGGCAGAGTACTGGAGACACAGTGAAGTTTTGCCACCTGGACACATGAAAGCCTTCAGTGGTAGCTATGCTGGAGTTTCAAAACTTATCTTCTCTGGAGATACCCATGATTTTTAAAAGAAATTTCAAGGTCAATTGACTGTTGCGTGATCAGAACCAGGAGGGGTAGTTGCAGCTCACAGGTAATGATGCTTGCTTCTGTGAATGAAGCTAGCATCTCCTGTCATGTTTCAGTTCCCTGGGACAGTGAGCCAGACTGGCTGGTGTGTACAAGGTGCATCTACTGCCTGTCAGCCTTTGGGTTTGGTGATGGCTCATGGGAGAAGGGAGGGGGACTAGCAGTAAGCTATATACTCTGTGTCGTTATATCTCTAATGTTGGTGTTCTTGTCTTTATGTCTATGCATTCTTTAGCTATGAGGATAACAGACCCTTCATCAAGTAAGAATGACCTGAATGGCTGATAAATTTCATTTATCAGTGTGGTCTCATGAACTAGCTGTCAGATCAATACTGAAAAATCATTAAAGCTTCTGTCATTCGCATTTGAGGCAGAAGAGCAAACTGTGCAGGAAATGATGAGGCATACAACGAACATGCAGAGTAAATGTGCTGCAAATGTATTGCCAACCAATTGTCACTGTATTGGCTTTATACTGTTTGATTTGACATTGAATTCAACGTGAATGCTGCCAAGTTAATCCTGTGTAGTACAGACTTGTTACAATAGCAACCCATTGGTCTTCAGTGCTGTGACACTGAGAGTGCTTTATTGTAATATAAATGCAGAAGTAAATTTTTAGAAAGCTGCATGGGTAGTAATCCCTGTGATTCCTATTCTAGTTAATGGGAGCAGTGCAAGCAAATCTGTGTTTGGTGCACTGAAGACTGTCTCCTTACTCACTGGAGTACCTAATTGTTCCTAATTGTAAATTTTTAATTTTCAATTACACCCAAATATTAATGTTTTGTTTCTTTATATCTGCAAAATTAAACTATGGACAAGAAAAAAAAATATTAAAAAGCAACAGCAAGTCTGTACAAAGATCAAAAAAACGCCCACAAGCCACACCAAAACAGATCTGCGAAGAAAGCCAAAAGTGCCTAGAAATTGCATGCCTTAGGGCATCCATGCTTTTTCTCCTGCAACCAAAAAGTAATGTGCAGTTCCATGAAATACAAGCGAATCAGCTTTGCAGTAGACTTTCAGTTTGTTCTTCTGGTGAAGAGTCCTTTGTGTTCATTCCTGCAGCATCGTTCCCATGTTCTCTTTCATTGCTTGGTTCTCCTTTTTTTTTTTTTTTTTCTGTGGATATGGGATGGAGCTATTCAAAGTAATCTCAATGCCCTCTTTATCTCCAGGTCTTGTTTTCTGAAGCGCAACACTGTAACGTGTGCAGTTTGCACTGTTGAGGGTCTTCTAGCCCACAGATTCCTTTCCATCACTGAAGGTAGCATATTTCCACTAAATAATTGTTTCGCTTCTGCACACGTCTGCAGCCAAAGGCTTTTTAATCGGGTTCAAGAATTGGCTGTGTTTCAGAGCAGAATAGTTTTCTGATGTCTGGGGAACGATGTTTAAAAGACTGCAAATACAGGAAGCGTCTAATCACAGAGGGAAAGAGAAGGGGGAGGAAAAAAAAGTGTTTCCTACTTTATTTGTTGTTCTTTTTTAAGGAAAAAAAAAAAATTGCATTTTTTTTAAATTGGCACGAAATTAAGATGATAATGTGCTCTCACTGATGGTGGAATCTTGGAGAGAAAAATATACCAAGCTGCTAAAGCTGTAAACTGTATGTAGTGTCTACCTTTCTGAAGGATTTTGAGAGTGCATTTTCAATTTGCATCGTGCTAAATATTTATTAGTAGGATTGACTGGAAATGCTTCAAAGGAGCTGTTCTGGTCTGCTAGATACATAATAGTGACTTTTAAAGAACTGCCTTAATAAGTGGTTACCTTAGGGAGCTCTTCTGGTCGTGTGGTTAAATAAAACATGTTTTATAAACTTCAATGGAAGACTTAATGCTGTACTTTCATTCTAATACCTAAAGAAAAAAAAAAAGCAACCAAGAGAAAACATGAATACAACATTGGCGTGCTTCTGTTTGTGACAAACCCTGCTAAAAGGAAAAGGATTCAAGGCTGCAGCTGCCATAGAGTCTCCATAGTTGAGACTGCCTGCCTGACCTCTACAGGACTTATTTTTCCCCTAAGCTGCTGCTGCTTCATTTTTCTCCCCTTGCCCCATGGTCTGCTTAGCAGAAGGAAGCCCAGATTTGCCCAAACCCTGGCAAAGTTTCTACAAGGCTGAAGTGGCTTAGAAATGTAGGCAGGTCCTTGCCCCTGTGAGCCCTTCTGTAGCACCTTAGGGTGCTTTGGGGCAGACAAGGAAGCAGAGGTGCTGGTTGGCTCCAGGCTCATTGCTTTGGGGAACTGAAGGGTTAAATGGTGAGAAAGATGTGCAAAAATTAGTTATCATTGCATTCACTTTTATGGTGTTACACCTGATGATACCGGGGGAAGACAGAAGAGTATCAAGGCCTTGAGGGAAAGGGCAAAAGAATGCTCGTTTTGCTGGTTGCTACTAGCGCTTCCCCTTTGCTACATGCTTCCCACCTAGAAGTTGACTCTCTCCCCTGTGCAGCAGCAATTTCTTTGAAGTTGTAGGTAATTTATCACATGAAAACTAGGGAGATGGCTAGGAGCAGGACCTGGTTCCTATCCTGCTTGTCACACTTCATCTCATGCCCTGGTATTGGAAGATCAGTTTCTGAGGAGTTAATTTAACAGATGACTAAATATTACTTAACTGAGTGACATGGAATACTTCTCCTGCCATCCCAGCAGAGCTTCCAGCTTTCCTGAAAGTGCACTGAACAAAAATAACATGCAGCAGCCATTCTCTGTCTCCCCAAACAGAAAGTCTCTGCGAGAAAGCAAGCAAAAAACTGCGGGCTACCCACATTTTCTTGAACCAAACAGTGGCTGCGCCCCTACTCCTGCTTCCCTCCCAGGCTGGAGCAAGTGATAGTTTAGTTTTGCAGCTAATGTGAAGAAGGATCGACTCTCTTTTTCTCCAAGTGGAAGTATGGTGGCAGCTACTGTTTGGTAAATGTAGTGTGTGAGCACCTGTGAGTGTGTTCCCCTCATCTTAGCGTGGAAGAAGCGTGAAGCAGCACTGCAGAGCGCCTCCTTGTGAAGAGCTAATCTGGCAAACGGTGAGGGTTTGCCCACCTGCTTGTAGCTGTTTATCTGGTTTACAGACATATGGGAGACTAGCTAAAATAGAGCAATATGTGTGTCTTGGTGTTAAGCATAAAGAAGCTAATCCAGCTGCCACTCCTGCTCCAGAGAAACTAGTGGACACTAAAAAAGTGACATTTAGAGTTGTTGTTTTGGTTGATTTATTTTCTTTTCCTGCCATTTGCAGAAATAGCATCTACATGTCATTTACATAGCTACTGCTTTTACATTAAAAAAAAAATTGTCTTTACAAATGTGTTTCAGTTTTGATAAATTTCTATGCTCATAACATTTCCATTTCCTCAAGCTTGAAGATTTGTAAACTGCATCCAGCTTGATGACAAAAATTCCTACAACTCATTTTGATATCCTGTTTTCTTTTTGCTAAAAACACAGGCAAAATCTTCCTGCTTGTAGACATGTGCCTTCTACTGTAGATGAAAAACCAATCCCTTTCTTTTTCCTTTGTTTCTCCTAACAGGTCATGGGTTATAGGTGCTATAGCCCTGCTCTGCCTATTAGGACTGACCTGGGCGTTCGGACTCATGTATATAAATGAAAGCACAGTCATCATGGCGTATCTCTTCACCATATTCAATTCTCTACAGGGAATGTTTATATTCATTTTCCATTGTGTCCTCCAGAAAAAGGTAAGACAGATGGTTCCCAGCAGCAAAAAAAGGTGGTAACAGGGTGTTTTGTTGCCTAACAACCACAGCATAAGATACCTGTGTGCCCTGAATTCAGCTCACAGATTTATCTCTCTGAACCTAATAAGGGTGGTATTTAGACTGGAAACCGGCAAGATGCAGGGGAATTAGGTGATAACGAAGATATGTGGCAGTGACATTTCAGCAGCCAGGTCACTGGCAACACGTGCGTCAGAGGCGAGGGAAGAGGCAGCTGTCAGTTTGCAGGGCTTTACTGTAGCAAATCTGTAAAAGAGCTTTGCCTGCTATCAGACAGATTTTCTTTTCCCGTATGGCAGTGTGAGACAAGAGCAACTCCATGAAGTGTCTTCGCATGGCTGAGTGCTCACAGCAAAATGAAGCTTTACATCCTCATTTACAGCCCTTGCAGGAAATCACCCCTTTCTATAGCAGCATATATGAGTTGATGGCATGTAGCAGGGGCTACATCCCCCACTCTTTTAAGTACTGAAGGACCTACACTCTGCAATAGTTCATTAGCCTTTGTGTTGCTTGGTCCTAATGTGGGCTTTAGTAAATCTCCCTCAAAGCAAGCACAGTAAGTGCTTCTTGGTGGAACTTGAAGTATGCCCCAACTAACATTTGCAAGAGAACAGTGGAGTAACTTAGGTAAACTGTAGTGGTTAAAAAAAAAATCAAAATAAAAATCTCTGTATGTATATGTAGATCAAACTTACAGCCTCTGACAATCAGTAATAAATATTTTTAAGAACCATTTCATTCTCCACTGAAATTCAGTAGCACAGAGCTCTCCAATTTTGTGCATGCATGCTGATAATTTTTTATGTACATCTTGGTTTCAAAAGACAGTTTCTTTAACCAGTATAAACATAGGGAAGATTTTTTACGTTAATACGTCTGGGTCCCCATTTCTCAGTGTAAGCAGTCTGCACTATTTTCACTGGTTGATCCTCTCGCCTCCAATGCAACTCATAAAGGGTTAGTCCCTAACCTGGCATCCCAGCACGGCACTGCAGCCCCCTTGGCTACCAGAGTGCTCACTTGGCATGGAAGAACCATTCTCTTTTCTGTCTCAAGCCAGTCTACAGCCATAAATGATCACTGATGACTGTGGGATAGCTGCTGATTTATGACTACGTAGGGGGAAGGAGAATATAGCTGATACCTTGCTGTGGGGTGGATGCCTCTCTGACCCAAGAGCTGAGGGAGGAATTATATGAGAGAAGGAAAAAAATAAATCCTTTCCTTTCCTATCTATCATGGATTAGACAATCAGCAAAAAAGCTGCAGAGGGGCAAGCAGTGGGTGGCTAATTAAAGCAATTGAATTATTTTCTCTCAGCGAAGGATTGATTAGACACTCGAGCATATTTGGTACTCATGGTATTGTGTTTGTCTCAAGCGCTTAAGGAAAAGCCTAGTGAAAAAGCTGTAATTTGCTTTTTAAACAGTTATTTCACAGAGTTTTGAAGTGCTCATAGGCAGTCTGGCAAAATACCACAGCTAACCCTTTGCTCCAAAGAAACTCAACTGGTATTTTTGACATGCGTGGTTTTTGGGGGATTTTTTTCTATTCTTTTGTTGTTTGGTTTTTTTTTGTCAATGGGCAAAGTGACCTGCTTTTGGCTTTTCAGTATATTTTCCGTCTTGTCCCATCTGTTTTCTGGGTATTGCTGCCCATAAAAAAATCACACCTAAAGATAAGACAAAGCTTAGGTCCTGCCCTGGCGCAAGTCAGAGTAGTTCCCCTGAAGCAAAGGAGGTGGCTCTGCTTTACTCTGGAGAAGGAGTTTCCCTGGTTTGACTGTGATGCCCATTTAAAACCTGACTGGCTTGCACAGTGCTGTGGAAAAGAAGGCTCCAGTCACACCTCCACATTGGGAATATAATCTCTAGGACTGCTGGCTCTGCAGTTTTCTCAAGTTTCAATTTGCTTGCAAGAAATAATTGGGGAAAAAACATTAAAGATCAATAGCTCCTGTATGTTTCTTTTGGAATTTTTCTTCTTAGTCCCTTGCTAGAAGCAGTAACTTTTAGTACCTTGATGAGCCAATATGCTAGATTGTATCAAATCTATGAGGATATTCATTTTGAGTAATAAATAGTGTATCTACTCCTTTGATGTGCCTCAGAGGAAGCTGCGACTGAATGATGTCAATGAGTAGCTTTGCTGTGTAAAAGCAGTCCCTTACACCATCATAAGCAGTAAGCTCACGTATTGAGAGTGTTCAGCTGCAAGGTGTAATGGGCTTCTTCCCCATGCACTACAACAGCTATCATTTTAGTGAATCACTAAGGAAAAGTCATGAACTGTGTTGAAAATTGGAAGGCAGTTGATTGGTGGAGGAACTGCCTGCTAACTGCTGTTGCCCTTTCCTTGGCTAGGTACGTAAAGAGTATGGAAAATGCCTGCGCACCCATTGCTGTAGTGGGAAAAGTACAGAGAGCTCTATCGGCTCAGGAAAAACCTCGGGATCACGAACACCTGGAAGATATTCCACAGGTTCACAGGTACTGCTCACTTCTTGTCCTCACCCCAATGCTTTGTACCACCATGCCAATACCTTCTGCAGCTATGCTGGGTAGAAAGCTCCTCTTGGCACCAAAGGAACTACCTTAGGGCTCTTACCAGTGCATCTGCAAATATTTCCGTCCCTTCTGGACCTGAGTTCTACATGGTGGCTTCCTTGGGGCTGTGACTGCAATCAGTGCCTCTCCAAAAACCTTCTAAATAATTGTTATGAGAATAAAATGTCCAAATTTGTCTTCTAGAGGCAGGTGGGTTGTTGTCACCTGAGCTATCCTGCCTGCCCTCCATGGGAATCAGGAGCTGGGAGCATTTTGTCAGCTATGCTACATGCCGATATGTCCTTTAATCACAAGCTGAAGGTTGTTGTCACTGCTATTGCCATGTACAGGAATGACAGTGTAACAACCAAGTATTTTTCTTGTTAAAAGCAGATGACAAGAGTATTGCAGTAGCCTCCACAGGCTTGCTTTCTGGCATTTGGTGGTTTGGTCAATTCCTTGCCTCACTTGATTTGCTTTAGTTTATAGACATCTGTGGGGAATCCATTGGGGTCAGATTATCTTACGAAGTTACTGGATTTGTTACACTTTGGTAACCTGAAAATTTGGGTTTTGGGTAGTTTGTGCACTTAGCAATTTTGAAGCTAACTTGTATGTACAGTTGCGTATTTATGGACAAACAGTTCATATAAAATGAAGAACCTTACTTCTTAATCAATAGAAATCAAACACAGATTTATTCAGTATTACTAATGGAAGTAATTATACATGACAGTTCCACTGTTAAATTATGAAAGACATGCAAGGAGTAACAGTTTATAACCTCCCTGGAAAACCTAATTTACGATTTATGTCTCAGAGCAAATGATTCTTTATTTTCAACAGTTTCCAAGATGTCATCCATGAGCTTCACTTTGGCATTTATTTTGGTCTGTATGTTATGCAAGGAAAATTACAATAATAGAATATGGAACCTCTCTCCAGTAGGCCAGCAAATCCCACAGTTATCAATAATGTCCAAATCTCCTATATCCAGCAACATTTAGATGGCTGATTTGAAAGGCTTTGGGTTTACATAACTTAGCTACTACGTAGGTGCTCTCCTGTTTGAGAAGAGTTGACTTAAATTGTCCCTCCCTCTTGGCAGTATCAGCACAAGAAAACAAGCACTTTTGAGGCTGAACTGAGTCTTTTTAAGATACCAAGGTACCTTAAAAACCTTTAAGGTTTAAGGTACCAAGAAAGATTATTTTGCTGCAGAAGCTTGTTCTTAGAAGGGTGGAAATGCCTGAGACCTGTCACAGGCAGGAGAAGACTCACATGGGTCATGGAGAGTGGATGGAGATCAGTCCGAGTTATTGAAAGCATCTGACTCCTAACATTTGAATAGAGAAGTCCACAAGGAGGAAAACTTTCTCTGAAAAGCACTTAGGAAACAGAGCAATTAATCCACAATGGATCATGTCAGAGAAATACAATACATTAAATGTCCACGTGAAAAATAATTGCTCTAAAAGTGCATGCACCTCATGTCATATTGTGCTTCCATTTATAGAGGGCTAATGCATAATTAGCAGATGCCATTACTGCATAGTTAATGAATAGACTAGGAAGTACTTTTCAACTGTGACAGTATGCGTAAGCCCTGGAAGGTCTCACTTGGCTAAGACTCCACTATGGGAAGCATTCAGTTTTTGGCAATTAAGGAAAACATGGTCTATCACAGTGGAAACCAGCCTTCCCTATGTCCCAGACCACCTAACACCACTTTCACACAGCCATGGGACAAGTCCATCATACTCTGAGAGGTGAGGAAGAGTTTTCCCTGAACACCTGGGCTCCCCGGTCATCTTCACATGCAGGTTGCAGTTGAACCACTCACTAATTGGCAGATTTTTTTGTCTTTTGCAAGATCTAGTTGGGGAGGAGTAAGACAGTGGTATAAAAGCCACAGAGGTAGATACTCCACAATGTATTTGAGAATGAAAACAGAAGGCGAAACATATTTGGTACACTGTTTCCCCGGCAGCAGAAGCTATACCACAGATGGAAAATCCATCACAGGTTTTTCAGTAGAGGAACAGAAGTTATTCATTTGTGGGGGACTTTTTCCTCCGGTATTCACCAAGATGGATAGTAGCTATAGAAAACTTCTGTTCATTCAGGGACACCAAGACATAGATCAAGTCTTCTTTTACTCTTCACAAAAAGTAAGACACAAGCTATCTGAGAGAGTAGGGAAAGCACGCGTGCTTCCCTATGTAAGTTATTTTTCTGTTATTCGGTACTATATTTGTAAATCTGTAGCTCACACAGGTCTGGGTTTCTCTCATATACAATTTCAATTGCTTTTTTTAAAATTAAGATGTAAGCAATCCAACTATGCTCTTCTTTGAGAAAGGTATTTTTGTTATGAAGTTAGGCAGGCAGCGTCTGGCATGAACGAGGCAGGTTATAGCAAAACAGCAACCACTTGCTTACAGCTGTCTAGAAACAAGTCTCATCCTGAGCTAGATATGCCAATAGCCATCTTTAGTGAGGCAGAAAGAAACCTATCTGTAGCTGCTAAAAATTCATTACCTGCTGTGGTTCAATCCCCTTTCAGAGCCGGATTCGTAGGATGTGGAATGACACAGTTCGAAAGCAATCTGAGTCTTCCTTTATTACTGGAGATATAAACAGTTCAGCTTCGCTCAACAGAGGTAATTATAAACTTTTTCATATTTCTAACTCTTTTGATGGCTTTAAGGAGTCTGAAATGTGTTGCCCCTTTACCTTCGTCTCCCCTCCTCCTCACCTTGAGTGAAAGTGGAATCACATGAGAATGTTACAGTGAAAATCACATGAGAATGTTACAGTGAAAACCGGGAGGAGGTTTTGTAGTTGTTGAGTTTTTTTCCTTTTCTTTCTTTATTTTTTACACATGCATTTTCAAGAATTGTCGTTTCTGGAAGGGAGCTAGGAAAAGAAAAAGAGATAAATGAAATGAGGTTGGAAAGAAATCTCCCCTTTCTCTCAGTACACTGCTAGTGCCAGAAGCTGCTGAGGTGTCAGGCCTCATTGCTGACAGTGAAAATGGTCCATTACAGCACTGTACAGCCTGTGTTAACCATCACAGGAGTCCTGATAGTCCTGGATATGTTGCAATACCTTTGTGGAAGCAAAAATGAGTGGCAGAGCACAAGTGTAAGAAAAAAACTGGGCTTGGAACAAAATTGTCTGCATTGATGTTAATATACCTAGTTTGAAGAACTGACAGATGCGAACTTTATAGACATATGTGGAGGAAAGGCTATCAGAAATGTATACACCAAACAAAATGTGGTGCCTAGCACAGGAGGAAATCTAACCAGCTGGTTTTTTAAAAAAGAAGTCTTTTTCAAGGAGTTGCAGAAAAACAACGGTTTATTTTTCCTCCAGTACAATTACTTTATGGCTTAGCCTTGAGCAACCAGATGCCAAATTCTGGTTTGTTTGTCTGTCCAGTTGATGCTGGAATTAAGAGGAGGTGGAATTGAGATTACTGGGCCCAGCTGTTTACTCATGACAGTGAAAATCAAAAGTATTACAGTCCTAATGATTGGACTGCAAAGCTCAGCTGAGAATTAAGTAGGGAGTTTGGTTCTTATTCACCTGGAATTCCCATGATTTTAGAGTGAGTGTTGTCTGAGGATAGTGTTTAAGGATTTTGACTGTGCTGTTAGTAATATTCACTATGGAGTGCTGGGGAAATAGAGGTATATAATTCAGGTCTCAACATTATACGTATCACCTAAATCAGCACAAAGGGGAAGAAAGTGTAGATAACATGGAGATGTAATTTTCTCCCTCAACCCACTCTGATAGGTTTTGTGCCAGGATATTTTCACTTTAGACTGAAGATTCGTTAATAAAGACAGTTATAAGATGCTGTTCCTGCAAATGCCTGATTTATCCACACACTTTGCTCTCGCGTTTCTCTCTGTCTTTGCATCAAAGACTGGAGAACTACCAACAGGCTTCTCTGGGGCTAATTTAGAGTGGGATTGGTTGCTGCACAACAGTTACAGGAAGAAACATTGTTTCCCTTGCCCATCCATCGCTCCGTCTCAGCAGGAAACCAAACTGTGCTATGCGTTAAATGTTTGCTCCTTTAGTTAGCACAGAAATTGGCTTGCAGCTGAGGCTACAAAAGGAAATGCTTCAGCAAAAAGGACCTTCTGGGCTTGTTGGCAGAAGAAAGGCATCTCTCCTTTTTCAATTTAGGCTTTTTTTTTCCATGCAAAGAAGGAAGCATGACCATAAATTGGGAAAGCCATGAAGAGGTTTCAAGTGGGAAATCTTCATCCCAGAGTGGTGAGAGCCTGTTACTAGATGTGTCTGCTATTTAAATGTCAGTTGGGAAATGAACTGCCAGGGGAGGCATCTTCAAAATGTATTTCATCCAGCGATTTCCCTTGTGTAACATCAGATGAGATGAATCAGCTGAAGAGCCTGAATGTCAGAACTACAGAAGCAGCCCGTTAACTACCTTGGAAGGGAAGCCTTTTAGGTGGGACATTTAGATAAATTGACTAAGTTATACTATTATACAAGAGCATCCTCCCTCTTTTTCATGCAGGCAGGCACTATATTTGTTGGGTTTTTTTCTTTTCTGGTAAACAGAAGTATCTGCAAAATAGAGGTTAAAACATTTCTGTGAGCGTTAGCATCTCCAAAATAGTAAGTAGCCAGTTCTGCTAGGAAAAGATACCTGACATTAACATAATCCCAACTGTATGGACACCCAGATATTTCACACTTTATCCCGTTTATTCCAGCTGAAAAGAAATGTTCGTGGTCTTATGGATTTGCATAGAGCATAAGATGTTTCTTCAGTTTTTTCAGAGAGCTGCAGCCTGAACAGACCAGAGGAGCAATGTGAATTTCACAGTTCTTGTCTTCCTCTTAATATTTTAATATATATCAAGCTTTAAAGGAGCTGTTTTATTAATGTTTTATTTACAAGTGTGCAATAAAAGTTCAGAGGAGTCAAGTACAAGCCTTGAAGTGTATAGTTAGTAACATTCCCTGCCTGAGATTGATACAATAGGCTCGCATACCTGTTAAGAAGTCTTTCTCTAGCCCTCCATGCCTAGACATCTTTTGCGTGAAAGTTTCTGTATTATCCCAAATGAAACATTCTTTGTGCACTGGTATTTTTCCCAGAGCCTTCAGACAGCAGCCCCCTTTCTAAAACAGGGAGAAAATGGTCATTTCTTCTCAGAATTGCCCTGTCCTCCAGATCCTGGCCTGACTATAGTTCTCCACGTCCTGGGCAAGCACTGAGTTTTCATGTTTTTGTTGTGAGAGCAGAAAACAGTGAGACATCCTCCAACTGGAGTACATTCTCATTTAAGCCATTTTTCCCTTGATCACATTCACCACGCTCTCAGTCACCTGCTGCTTGATAACATCCCAGGCAAGACTATCTATCCTATAGAACCTCTTTATACCTTCCCATCCTCTATTCTTCCTCCATAAAGCTCCTGGGCATCATTCGGGAATATGGTGTCTGTGTTAGTGCATCCCTACTTTGGACATGTAACTAAGTCTTTTTCTGGTTTAGCACATATTGTACTGCTTATGGCTTTTTTTCATCTCCAGATCCTCTTTTCTCTACTACTTTCCCTTCCCTCCCCCCCCCCCCCCAACCCATCAAGTAATGTGCCATAATGTTATTTTTCATGTTCAGATTTATCATACCAGGAATTTCAGGCCCAATCCCAAACTTGCCTGACATAATGTGTTCTGTAATGAAAACTATATTCACTCTTGACTACTAAGACGTACACAACCATTTCAGATATACCTTGAATATCTGTCTAATTGCAGATTAGTCCAAAATGTTTCAAGCTTTGTTTTCCCTTACTGGTTGTTATGGCTTAGTAATGGTGTGAATTTGGCATTGTTATACCACAGAAATCAGGAGGAAGGGAACAGAAACTGGACAGGAACTTCTTCTGCTGCTGTCAAATGAAGAATGTACCAGTCCACTTTGTGGACTGTTTCCAGATCCAGTGGAATTCCTGCTCCCTTGCATTCCCACTCTTCAACTTTGGCCAACATTTTTCCCAGTATGGGTCTGGCTAGATATTTCTGCCACCTATTTCACATTCACTACTAAACCCTGTATCAACCCTCTGCTCTACATTTCTTTTTCCAGTGCTGAAAACTTACAGGGTGTAAAAGCTGAACCAAGCCGATTACCTCGTGAATAGAAAAAACAAGTCTCTCTTTGATTGTAGGCTGTTTGGTGTAAGTGGTAGGCATGTACAGGCACTTGGATGCAATCTGAAAAACTGAAGCAAAAGGAATGCATGTAGAATCTAAAGTTCACTAAAACTTACTACTAAGAAGGCATGAAGGAAAACAATAGTTTTCTTTTGTGTTATGTTGATGAGGAGAAAGCAGAGCAGATTACTGCTTAGTTGTAACAGCAGATTTTGTGGTACTTGGGCTAAGGACAGTTTTCAAAAAGAGCTAGAGATTAAAAGCAATTAGCAGCACTACTGTTACTACAATTCTGCTGTACCTGTGCTTTGGTGATCTAATCATGGACCTGTGCTGTACCTGCAGATGGAGCCAGCAAGGGAGATGGGGATGTCTGTCAGCATGGCACTGATGGTAAGAGGAGCAGATTGCAGGGGACCACTGGAAGCATGAACAGTCCTGGGTCCTGATGGTGCAGTAAGGACTTGGGCTTTGGGTACATCCAAATGGCAACCTCAGGAGTGTGAGGGACAGGTCCGTTTGCACCTTCAGAGTGTTACTGTCAAAAAGCACTTGGATCATTGAGACAGCTTTGCAAAAAAGCAGTCATAGCACAAAACAGCAATGCAACTCCAGCCTATTTTTATCCATGTCTTAGGTGAGAGGTAATACAGTAATTGCTGTCTCCATTTTGATATGAGTAACTGGGAAAGAAGAAAAATCATCATGAACTATATGGTACTTTGTTACCCTTCAGGTTTTTAAGTTGGAGGGGTTGATTATTTTTTTCCAGAGGAAAAGTGAAAGTTATCTGTTAAAGAAAGGAACATTCCTTGTTTTGGTGAGACTCGAGAGCAGCAGAGACAAAAGAAAGAGTTTGTCACTGGTATGAAGCAGTGCTTTGTTATAGGAAAATGCACTGGTGAGCTATGTATATCCATTCAAGTTAGCAGATAGGAGGAACTGTATGTTCATTCATGATAAATGCTCCCTGTATCTTAATGGTTTTTCCCTCTTTGGGGAAATAGATTGGCTAGGGGTAAAGCCACCAGATTTCTGTGAAAATAGAAACTACTCCAGAAGTCTGTTGTGCTGCGTCAAGTGCTGTAACCATGCTATAATGCTCTGAGTCTTGGCTTACAAACTAGACAATAGGTTTTATAGTTCATTCTGGTTTACTCCTGTACGAACAGGCGTATGGGCACCTCATGTCCCTTGGCTATGTGCATATGTCCCCACACCCTCAAAGCACTGCACCATCACCATCATCCATGGAGGTCTCCTGGAGGGATTTCTTGGTGGTCTACATTGCAGCTCCACTTGTCTGAAGGACAGGAAACATCAGGGAGGTGTAAGAGTAGAGCTGTTTCATGAGGAAGAAGAGCTGGGAGCTGAGGGGCAGTCAAGAACAAGCCATGACTTCACTGACATTGTCGTGGTCCCCCAGAGGCTTAAGCCAGCAGGCAGAGATGGGTGCTGGTAGCAAGGTCCATCTATAGCCCTGGACAAAGTGAGAGGATAAACCAAGTGGAGCCTAGAGCAGTAGGAGATGTTGGCAGAGACAGGGCTGGAAACTGAGCTACAAACCAGGTGCAAGGTCCAGTTAATATGCAAGGACTGAGTGCCTAGGACTGAGCAGGGGGTGTGGATCTCTGGTGGGTCTCACTGGGGCCACTAAAGCCTAGCAAGGTCATTGGGACCCCAACAGCTGGTGGAGGGTTGGAGCCCAGGACCTCTGGCAGCTCTTATTGCAGGATGGTGGGTCTTGAATGTGAATTTGTCCTTGTTGCTGTAAGGGTCTGTTCATGAGGGATCATGCCCTTGCCAGCAAAGCCCATCAAACAGTCATCACGAAGCCCTAAGTACCACTACTGGCACACCAGGTATTATTTCTGACTACAAAGGCCATATTCACTCCCTGTTTGTTCCCACGCAAATTGGCTGAAATGGGAAATAGAAATGAGGGTATTGTTTGTCCCTGCCCCTTGCTTTTTGTTCCCCTACACATAAGTGTTGTTGCATGTCTCAGCTTCTAAGTAGCACTCCAGAATAAATACTTGATTTCCCTCTGCTTTATTATTTCTCCCCTGCGTTTTTATATCAACCACAAAGACTTAATCTGAAATGTACACAGGAAAGAGGGAAATTATTGCTACTGTTTTCAGAGATAATCAGTTTAATGTCAAATTCATGTGGATTTCTTCATAATGAACTGAACAAATTGAGCTCAAATTCAAACAGTGGGAATCCGAGTCAGAGAAGAAAATTAAAATGAAGAACATTAATATCCTGATTTCTAACCCAACCGAGACCTGATTTTTTCCTAAATGAAATCTCCCATCAAATTCCCACACACAACCCCAAAAGTATAATTAAGCTGTGATTCCTAGGCTGAAATTGTATCTGCACTGTTAACTCAGCAGGGACAACTGTGTGTGTTGCAAGGAGGATGACTGAAGTTTTAAATTATCTTCAGGTGGTCGTATTATCCTGCATTTTTAGGAAGCAGTTATTTAGAAAACACAATAGAAGGTGAAATTCTTCCTTTGGTAGGAGGCTGTCAGTCCAGAAGATGGGAGCTGTGTGTTAGTGCTGGGACTCTGCAGTGAGTCAAGTTTGGGTTGCTCTCCCGGAATCCTCTCTTTCTGCTCAGAGACAGGGGCTGCCAGCTGTGTCTCAGTGGTGTGAGATGAAGATGCATCAGTTCAGCTGTCTGCAGAAGTGGTGGGTGTCATGGTCTGGACATACCTTGGAAATACAGCAGTGAAAACAGGGTAGACTTTGGTATGATTAAAAGGAGAGACAAGCAGAGGATGGGGAAAAAAAAGAAACAAAAGGAAAGAGCAAAAATGGAAAAAGGAATTCCCAAGATTCCCCCAGAAATCTTAAACCCTGTCCTCAGTACACTTCAAAGATCAATTGCTGCTCATTGTAGCCCATTTATGATGCTGAGTCTTTGCTGCCAGTATGTGAAGTGGAGAGGAGGTGGACTTTTGGATCATGGAAGCACTACTGGTGTTGTGCATCAGTCTTTCTCAAGATGCTTGTTCGCTCCTTGATGGATTGATGTGACCAGTGCGACAGTCAGATTTCTGCTGAATTCATGTTACATATAAAACAAATAGCAAGCAGCCAAGCTCAGGGTGAGGTGGAAATGTCTCTTTTTCCTCATCTTGATAGGATATTCAGAGGGCACCGTCAACTGATCTATCACAGTCTGTCTAAATGCTTCTTACCTACTCTGAGTAACACCTATAGCTCGTCTTGTGGCTAAAGATATTTGAGAATAAATACTTTCTCTGTTTTTATTTGCTTTCTTTTTACAGTTGGCAGCAAACAGTGCCCCAGTTTTGCCTGTGGAGTCAATCAGTTTTAATGTCATGTCTTTCAGAGGGATGGGTTTATGGTGTGGGGATTTTTGCATTTCAAATAAGCAGGTTGTGGCTGTATGAACACACAAGTTGGCTGTCAGTTAGTGATGTCCATGGCAATTTTTAAACATGTTTTCAAGTTTGCTAGATCACTTTTTAAAAAATTTATTCTTCTTCCTGTTGTCATACTGGGTTAGGCATGTTCAGCGCAACAGAATCGCAGTGTGTCCAAGGTGCCTGTGGTTGCTTTGCTTGTTTATGAGTGAATCTGCAGATGCCTAGAGAAAACTCATCAAAATATTCCTGGGTGTAAAAATGCTTTGCATTCTACTTTTTTTTCTGAGCACTAACCAGTTCAAAAATAATTGGACTAAAGGAAAAAGTCTGTCTTCTGCAGACACTTTGCTCTTGTGAGTACCAACACTGTGGGACTGGGGGTGTGGTGTGGAGCAAGAGGTGCATCTCATTCTCAACCTGGAGATGCTTTGAATGCTTTGTGCTCCATTTTCAGTGATGATCAGGGTTTTCTGGAGGCAAATGCAGAGGATTTTTCAAAGTTGAGGCCAGGATGGTCCTGGTAAGGGACAGCAGCTTCTGTGACCATTCAGAGACCATCATCTGACAATATGCAAATCTCATTTTGTCATCATCTTTGCTTTAAATCTAAGACACGACACTTTCCCCCAGAACCTGTCCTTTTTGCAAAGTGCAGAGACATGTCAGTGCCTAGCACTGTTGTTGCTCATTGAGTCACCAGGGGCAAGGTGATGTGTTAACTTGAGGACTAGCGAAGCCCTCAAGTCCTGGGAAATTTAGTCTTTGTTTCAAGGGATTCATCAGTTCTGGAGCCTGGAGGACTCTGGTTTAGCTACAAACAGCAACAGCAATGCCACGCTTCTCTAGCCTCTGCAATACAATTAGAAGTTCAGCTTCTACACCTTTTTGGTGCAGGCTGCCACTTGAGAAGGGGGAATGGTTTTCAGAGGTGTGTAAAGTGTCCACTGGCTGTTTGGTGAAAATCAAGAGGCAAGAAGCAAGGTGAGAGTTCCTGGAAGCATCTCTCTGCTAATCCAGAGCCAGCCTGCAGACTGTGGCATCTCATCCAGCCACAGTTTCTTGAGTGCTGCAGCTTCTGCTCTTCACCAGGGAGATTTGTGTTTAAGAATGCTTACTGTGTTGCACCACAAATGCTTGTAACAGTGCTCACAACACCGAGTAGAGCCTGCAAAAGAAATAGCATGATCAACTTATATCAGGACTTTGAAGCTTCCATTTTATCCAGTGTAGGAAGCTGTTCTTTTACTTCCCTGTCTCACCACTACCAGCGTTTTCATGATGGAGCTCTTTCATTTCATCCCCTATTCCCTTCTGCTTCTTCTTTTCCCCATTGTAACTGTTAACACATCCTTCCCTGACCCCATGGATATTCCTGAGTGGGGCCCATCACATAAATGGAGGGTGTATTTGGAGAGAGTAGTCCACATGCAATTGCACTGAATCAGGCAGCCGGGATTGCTGTTTGCAAGCCATAAATCTCTATAATCCTGTTAAGTGACTGTTGTTTTGGGGCAAATGTTAGCGTCTGGCCTCAAAATGACCCATCCTGATAATCACATGTGGAGTAAAGACAAATTCCAGGTAGATGACAGCAGAGGAGTATTTTCTGTTTGTAAGGGAAACTCAGCATCCTTTTGGACTAGCAAATTACCTCTGCTGATTTTTTATTTTTTCCTTTTTTTATTTTCCATCAGCTGTACATTTTATACTAGGAAAACTGTGGTTTTCTGCATTGAGGACCAAAACTTAGGGAATTTAACTCCTATTTCTGCCTACATACAAAATGAATCCCACTGTCAATTGTCTTCTGGTTTATTTTGTCTCGCTGATGCTTGGGACTGAGTTAGCTGAGATTTGTTGCAGTGATTTCAGTGAGTGACATGACATTCTTCCTTTGGGAGATACTATGAACTGACTTTCATTTCAGGATTGACAGCCATATAATTGGAAGTTCAGTCATTAGGTGGATCAGATTTAAAGAGGAAAAGTAAAGGCAAGGCAATTTCTGAAATCAGACCAGGCTTTGGGGAGTATTAGATCCAGCAGAGTATTGCTGCAGAGCAATCTTAATATGATGACTGTGAAGGAAGAAAGAAGAAAGCATGGCTGCTTATATAGATTCCTATAAGCATGGTCCAATTTCCACCACAGGCAGGGCTCTCCGCATGTCTTGGGTACAAGTTCAGGTATAGTGAGAAATAAGCATAAGCAGGAATAATTAGGAATAATGCATGTTTCTATAGTTGAGGTACAATAAACCTTTGAAAGGGGTAGTGGTGGTAAAAAGAAATACCACATCCTGAGACACTGTTTCTGCTCCAGGCAGTTCAGAAGGAACCAGTGAGTGGGCAAATATTTATAGTGGTGTAGACTACCTGTATGTTTCAGACATGGCCTGTAGATTATAATCCAGTGGAGGTTTGTCATCTAAAAGCATTACAGAAGAAAGAAAGAAGAAAAGGGGCAAAGAAATACTTTCCCTCCCCTCTCTCTGCATAAAAGCATGAGATATTTCATTTGTCAGAAGATGGCCCAAAGCTTAACAACCTCATTTGCTGAAACTCCATTTCGCTGCAGTCAGTATTAATAGCTTCTCAATGAATAGATTAGATGCTGCAAGTGACAACAAACCTATTTGAGAGAAATTTAATAGGGAGGTTTATTGAAGTTTATTAACTGAATCCTGTTGGCTATTATATGAACACAGCTTGATAAATCTAAATGTCAGAGGAAGGAAACCAGGAAAAATGCTGAAAATACTGTTGTCCTGCATCAAATATGTGTGACTTCACTTTTCATAATTGCATTAATCATTGGAATAAATTACAAGTGAGCATGTGGAAGACCAGGGTTCTTTAAATACTTGAAAACTCTGCCTGTAACACAGAAATAGGACACTACTGAATCCTGGTAGGAAAGTAGCAAAGACTAGAGCTTTGACTCCTACAAACCTGCTTTGAATGTATTTTCTTTCCTTGGGAGTAAAGTGGAATAAATAAGTTAATGCTAAGGGATCTACAGAACCAGCCAGAATTTACAAGCTGAAATCAGTGCAGAGAGGCTGTTTCAGTAACACGCAAGTTAAGGAAATGAGTTTATGAAGTTAGGGTAAGCCAGCCTATGTTATGGATGGTTTTTTTTTAATAGACATCTCTCACCACATCTTTGGTGTCACAACTAAACTGTGCTCCCTGGTACCTCAGCCACTGTGGTACCTTCATGGAAGGGTCCACACGCTCTCTGGCTGTTGCTTGTCTCTGCAAGGTGGTCTGAAGCCAAGTATATGAAGTGTGAGAAGCTGAGGGACTTGATTTATGGTGGTTGTGAATAGCAAGGTAAGTTGGGTGCTTCAGGAGTTCAATACTGTGTGCAGCCCTGCAGGAAGGGAGCTGTATGGTTGGCAATACGGAGAGAAAACAGAAGAATTAAGGTTGACCAAAACCACAACAGTTCCTGCTTTTGCTATTGTTTCTTATGGGAAAAAAAGCAAAAAAAAGACCAAGAAAAACTATTTTTGGACTGATGGATCAGCAGCAAAGAAACATTTTGTCGCGACTTAGATATACTTTTCTCTAAGCTTTTTTTTTCTTTTTGTTTCGACTGCAATGAAAAGATGACATCATATGAAAAAGTCAGCCTTCATACAACCCAGTCTTGGAACAAAAAGTGAGAACATTTTATTTGGAAAATACTGCCTTTGTATGGACATTTTTGAAGCATTCAGCTGATTCACTAATTTGTCTAATGAAATTTGATAACTGGTCTCCTTTATCAGCAAAGCTGCACTTCTGGTATTTCTGCTGTGCAATGGAGGAAATCTCCCCATCCCCAGTGAGTTTCCACTCTGCTAAAATGCATATATCAAGGACAGAGCTGATTTTGGCATGTGATTGAAAAGACCCAAAGCTAAAGATGATACCCAGGGGTGTTGTTACCTATGTGGACAGATGATCTTACCATTTGAGCCTGGTAGGGCCACACTGAACAGCACTGTTTTTCAGAAAGCCTGGGGAAGCAGTTGGATCCTGCCTGTTGGGTAAACAACCCCCAAGTTCTAAACCCCCTGCTAGGGGCAGGGACACCTCCCACTAGAGCAGGTTGCTCAATGATTCAAGTTAACCTAAATGTCTTTATGTGGCTTTGTCAGCCAGCTCTCCACAATAAATTATTTGCATTTTTTTTCCTGAATGATGTAATCTACAGTCTGGCAATGTGTCCTTGTCACTGTAATTTTCACCTTTTGCTTTCAGTGAGTGGATAGAACATACTAGTGCAGTTTTCCCTTATATGGGAATATTCCCTTATATTTGGTATACAATACCAAACTCTTCCAAAAACTCATTTCTACTTTCAGCGTTGTCCTGCATCAAGGACATCAGTTTCGATCTTAGAAAGGGAAGATAAAGGTTCAAGACTGGCATTACAATAATACCTACTTTCATGACACACAAAATAACCAACTGTAGCCATCTGAATCCTGTGTGTGGTTACAGTGATGGTAAAAATATTAACTGGGCACAACCCTGGAGCCCAGCCTTTGCTGTGCGCCTGCACACAGGGCTGCAAAATAAGCCTTTTTACTTTCTCTCCTGATATTTTGGGAGAGCATGCCACTTTGACCCCTGCTTCCTTTATTGGAGTTTTGTTGGCTGTTTATTACCAAGGCCACTTTCATGCAAACAGGGTCATAGTTCAGCAGTCTACCTGCTCCTTCTGCTTATGCCGCTTCTGCAGACTTAATCCACTCTTCCTAATATCTCCGGTTGCTATAGCAATGATAAAGTGTTATGAAAAAGGCAGGATTATACTGAAAAGTGTGGTTGATGTTACCTTTTTCTTTCTCCCTCACTGGGAGGAGAAACCCAATAATAGGGATTTGTTTGGTGTGCTGTTGTTTTAGCTAAAACTTTAACTGTCAGCTCTTTGGAGCCCGAATGCAGTCTTTCTCTCTAAGCATCCTTTGAGGCTGGGAATGTTGCAGCTCTAATGCAGTTAGGGATTAACAAGGGCCCAAATTAGTCAATACAAGGTGTGTATCATTTTGTCTTTAAGATACCAAAGCTTACATTTACTGTGACCCACAGGGAGTGTGAGGTTTTCCATGGCCAGTCCATCATAATGGGAACCTGCCCTAGAGTTCTAGGGGCCAGTGCTTAGGGCCCAGTTGAGTTTCTGAAAGTATGAAAAGGCAGCTGAACATGTTAGCGGTCAGTTTGTTTTGTATTTTCATCAGGAAAATTACTCAGCACTGCCATCAAAAGTGGCATTTTGATTAGCAAATTAAAAAAAAAAAAAAGATCTTAATGCCCTCAGCAATAAAGGGAGAGGAAGGCAGAAGTTGCAGTATTTTTGCTTAATAGAATCACAGAATCATAAAATGGTTAGTGTTGGAAGGGACCTTAAAGATCATTGAGTTCCAACTCCCCTGCCATGGGCAGGGACACCTCCCAATAGACCAGGTTGCTCAAAGCCTCATCCAGCCTGGCATTGAACACTTCCAGGGATGGGGCATCCACAGCATCTCTGGGCAACCTGTTCCAGTCTCTCACCACCCTCACACTAAAGAATTTCTTTCTAGTGTCTAGTCTAAATCTCCCGTCTTTCAATTTCAAACCATTACCCCTCATCCTATTGCTACAATCCCTGAGAAAGAGTTCCTCTCCAGCTCTCCTGTAGGCTCCCATCAGATACTGGAAGGCTGCTCGAAGGTCTCCCTGGAGCCTTCTCTTCTCCAGGCTGAACAACCCCAGCTCTCTCAGCTTGTCTTCGTAGGAGAGGTGCTCCAGCCCTCTGATCATCTTCGTGGCCCTAGTGGCTTCATACAGGAAGGGTGACTGTTTCATTATACTAAGCCCCCTCTTTTATGCACCCGAGAGAGCAAAAAGTGACTTATTCTTGTTTTCAACTTTATGCTAAGTTTATAGTCAGAGTCATATACTGCATTAAAAGTTGCCAAAAACTACATAGCTTGTAACAGCCTGAAAAAGCCAGGTTTGTGTGAATTTAGCTCACTTCAGAGCCTACCGCCCTGGCAAATGTAGGCAAGTAAAGCATTAAGTGCTGACACAGATTGGTCCCTTCTCATCTCTTGTCACAAGGCAAGAGCATCTCCCATGCAAAACAGCTTCACCTCCTGAGCTGTGATGGGATCAGCTCATTCCCACCTGCTGGGGATTGCTAGACAAGATCTGATTTGGGATATTTTGAGTGAGACACTTTTTCTGGCATTTGCCATTTAAAGACACCTCAAGCTAAAGTGTTCAAAACCACATGGTGGATATATTCTTCTCCGTGTCAAAGCTCATAGGGATTGCATTACAGAATGGGTAAAATCTCAAATGAGAGGATTATATCACTTCAGAATTTACGGCTGGCATTAACTCTGGACATTGCTGTTATCTATATAAAAGTGACTCTCTTTTGGAATCTTTTATTGCCCAGCTAGATTAAAAGTGGGATGAAAACAGAAAGAATTTTAATGGGCTTAATACTCACACTGGTATAAAACTAGTGCAAGAAGAGAAGTGGTTCCTACAGTCTCTCATCCAGGATTGATGGAAAATACATTACCAGAAAGAATTGACTCGTTTACCTATTAGTTACATTCAAGGTTGCTTAGTTAAGCGTTCATATAATGTTTTCTTACAGGAGACAGCTTTGTTTCCTTATTTCCAAACACAGCAGCTCATCTTGCTTTCCATCAGCATAGCCAAAAATATCAGGTGAGAGAAAACAAGTCTCTTTTTTCCAGCTGCATGTGTCGAGGAGCCTCCCTGGCATGCAGCCCCCATACAGCGCTGCCTTCTACTTTGTCCTGTGCTCAAAAGGCCGATTAAGTGATCTGCTAATGCCATATACCTGGGGCTGAGAAGGGGTGGGGGAGGATGAAGGAGAGGAAGGAGAGCTGTCTACTCTCTACCTGCACAGACACAGAGGAACGCCGTTCCGGGAAACGTACTCAGGCCAGTGTGCAAGCACCACAGGAGGCAGCTCTGTGGGCTCTACCTAGCCTTAGGTTTGGCCAGTTTTGGCTTTTTTAAAAATAATTAGTAGGAGTGAGCTTTCAGAGAGCTTGCCACTAAGGGACTTTGTACCAGCCAGAGACCCTTGGGACTTAATATATCCTCAGCTTCTCCATCCAGAAAAAAAAAAAAAAAAGTAGAAAAATGAGGTAATAAGTTGCAGAGAAAAGATTGTCACTGGGCCTGCTACACCTCTGAAAGAAGCAAATGGGGTCTCCATGCCCCAGCCATTGCTGAAGGCATCCCTGAACAGGATTGCTGGGTTTGGGGGTTTGGGGATTAGCTTTTCAGTCACTTGTTTGGGTTGGTGCTATCAGATGTTGGTGACAGCTGACCAAGTGACCAGTGAAGTGACTTGAGCCCTCTGGCAGACCTGTCCTGGCTAGCTCTAATTACCCCACCAAAAACTTACTTTCCTGGTGGAAAGGTTTGTTTTAACAGTTTAGCCCTTGAGTTAAAAACCATGGTGTGTTCTTGAATATTCCTGCTCTAGGTCTCTACTGGCTCTGGGGGCAAGTTTTTGAGTTGGTCATCTCTTTGGATCCCATAGGAGATTTGGAGCAAAGACTTAATGGGGTTTTTGGTCCTGTAGGTCAGCTAAAAGGTAGGGGAAGGCTTTGCCTCATGTGTTGATGCCTACAATAGGAATCAAGATAGGTCTTGGCAGCCACTTGCCAAACCTCGTGATCCTGAAAATCACAAGTCCAGCGGCTGCGACTCCAGGAAATAGACCAAAACAGGAGGACAGCTGCTTGCTGAGAGCTTAGAAACAAGAGCAAAGATGTCTGGGAGTAGGGAAACAAAGTGTTTGCGGGACAAATGGAAAGCCTTGAAATGTGCTTTTCCATGGCCGCTCTCGCTTCTGATAGTGATTGCTGACGGAGCCATGGTGCTCTTGCCTTCAAGGGTGGATTCCAGTGGTTGTGGATGTGTCCAACAGTGGTACCAGAGCAGTAGCTGAAGTGAAACTCACCCTCTAAGACATGAGAAACAGCTGCTCTCTGATAAGTGCCGTGAGGCTGCATTCTCCATCCTTTCTTTTGAATTCTGCTTCTTTGATTTTGGATCTGTTGTGGAGGACCAGTAAAAGAGATTCTATGCCATAGTGGGAGTTGAATGTGCTGTTCTCTGTTAGTCATTATAATTATATTTTTTTTTACTCATTTGGCACTTTCCAGAGAGTTTCCCCCCCCCAGTGTTGTGTAGGCTGCCATCTTTCTCTGTAGCAAGCATGTGGGCATAGCCTTGCTTACACTCTGAGCAACTGGGGAACCACCATAAATGTAGCTTATCTGCTTTCTGATACGTTTTCTTTTGCATTGGTTTGGATTTGTGCATTGTCAGTAACATCTGTTCTGCTTTAGTGGCATACAGTTTTCTGAGTCTAATTAGCTGGCTGCTTGTAATCAGGACTATTTCAACTGTTGTCATTCTGAATGTTCTGTTTCCCTTTTTTTTAATACCACATTTGCCTGATTGACCTTTTTTGTTGTTTTTTTTTTTTCTCTGTCTTTCTATTGGGCTGCTCTAGGAGCCATGGCTAATCATCTTATAACCAATGCTCTGCTTCGTCCTCATGGCACTAACAACCCTTATAATACATTGCTCGGGGAATCGGCGGTCTATAACAACCCTTCTGTCAGCATGTACAACGCACAAGGTGTGCTGGAGTTTCTCTCTAATTTTTCTAGTGAGAATTCCATTTTCTGTGGCTTATTTTGGCCCATTTCTTTTTTTCTTTCTTTTTTTTTTTTCTCCCCATGCACACACACTTTGTTTTTTTGGAACTGGGCACAAACAAAAGATCCCCTCCCCTTCCTTTCATTTCAATGCATCTTTCCATTTTTGGGAGGCTTTTTTCCATAAGCAATCAAATTCACTTTGAGAGACCCTCATCAGTTCTACTCAAAGCATTCATTGTGATTTTGATTTTGATTTTTTCCCCACTCTCCTCTCTTTTGTATTGTTTTGGTCTTGTGTGTGTGTGTTTTGTTGGACAAGTCCATTCCTCTCATTGTCAGAACATTTCCTAGTTAAACCATTCATTTCAGAAACAGGAACACCTTTGAAGGTAAGTGAAGCTAAAATAGCCTTTGCCACCAAAGCTGGTCTCATTTGAAATGGCATAGAGAAATGTGTTCAGAAGTGTACCAATTCACGCAGGAAAAAAATGCAAAATGAAGCAAAACTGCCCTTGATCTCTAAGAAAAATGACAACTGAGGAGGGGAGCATAGGTCACCTCCAAAGAGTAGAGCTTAGATACTGTAAGAAATGTTTTACTGTGTTTAATAACACATTTTAGATGTGCTATTAGAAAGAAAAGGGGAAAAAAAAAAAAAAGGTGTAGGGAAACTAGAAGCTCTTGCATATCCTCCTTTCACCAATGGAAGATGAACAGTTAGAGTCAGTTATACCTAACAGGGGTTTCTGATGTAGAAATCAGTCTTTTGTCACCTATGTATTTGTCTCTGCTCTGGCTGTGGGAAGGGACCATGTTTGTAAGCTGATGTCCTGATGCTTTTGTGAGGGAGAGGCAGATGTGTTTAAGCAGGACCTGAGGAGAAGCTGGGGAGGAAGTAGCTCTGCCAGCTCCTGTCTGTTGGTGGCTCTGTCCTGCCCTGCCACTTCCATGGGATTTTTTTTCTTTCTTTCTTTTTTTTTTTCTTTTGAATTGCTTGTAAAGTGGCTGAATCATTACAGAGTAACGCTGTGTTCAAGCACAAGTATGTCAGCACTCTGTCAGCTCTCCAATGACTTTCCAATAAATGATCTCTGAGGAAGCAAAAGTAATGATGGTTATAATGCAAGCAGAAAACCCCCTTTGTACTATATGGCAGCATATTGTTTATGATTTATGATAGAAATAGATACTGAACTCTAACTCTAGGGTATTTTTATTCAAATCACATGGAAAGCATATGTGTTTGACCCTTTTTGTTGCTCATTGATTTCCTGCTATGCTAACTTTGTGCAATAAATTTGCTTCCACGAATGCTTTTTTAAAAAACTGTTAAACATGAAACACTCTGAATTTTAAGAATCTCAGTGTATCAGAAATTTCAAAATAAGCTTTGATGGTCTGTGGTCTTTTGCATGCTAACAAAGAGGTTTGGGGGACTTTTAAATCAAAGGGAAGTCAGGTAATGCAGGGTGAGCATTTGCTTAAGAGAAGTCCAGGTGTTCATGTCTGGGTGCTTCAACTAAACCCAAGTGATTTGGGCAGAAATGTGACAAAAAGCTTTTACGTGCATTCTAATTATCTTGTGTTCTCATTTTTAAGACTGAGAGAAGAGTATTTTATTCAGTCACCTCAGCTAACAGTATTTTATTCCACAAAAACAGTGTAATGAATTTGCAAGTGCTATTTGGTACAACAGAGCCTGATGGATAATAGAGAAACCTACCCAGTGTTCATCCATGGGAGATGAAGAAAGAGGCTGGGACCCGTACCGATCCCATTTAAGCCCCTGAAGCTTTGCCATTGACTTCAGAGGGAGCAGAACCCAACTCCTTCTTTCCAGGAGACTGCAAGTTAATTAATGACCATACAACTGGTATAGCTATGCTTTTGAAACTGGTTATTCTCCCTGTACAATTACAAACCATAAATATTAGGAGATGCCACAGCAGAAATGAAGGCTAGCAAAACCAACCAGGCCTAATAGCCTTGGTGGTTCTTTGAGATTTAAGAATGCTGCACTGGCAGGCACACTAAAGTGATGATAGTGCATTGGACAAGTAGATGCTGTAACCATTTCTGGGTATGCCTTGGCTGGGATTGGCGTGCAATGAGGACATTGCTACATAATGTTGTCTAACGAATTCATTCCACAGTCACTAAGGCTATTTTTTGTACCTTCATCTACAACTTCTGGTGCTGGCCATTGACAGGGACAGAACACTGTAAGAAACCCGGGGCCTGATCCAGTCCATTCCTTCCTTTCCTCTGTCCAGTTATGTGTTTTAAAATACGCTCTTCTGCTCAAGCCCAAGCTGCCCGATCTGTGGTAGAGACTCACCAGGGGCTTGCAGCCCTGAAAACGCTCTTGAGAAGAGGCAGGAAATCTGACCCTAAAGGGCAAAAGTCCCATTTCCCAGTGGCAAAAGTGGTTCCATGATGGGAAACAGAGCATAGAGGAAGGGGAAGATGGTAGGTGAGGGGTCTGGCACCCACAGCACGTGCCAAGTGCTCATCACCATTGGCAGCTGATGGACTTAACACTGGCTCAGTCTCAAGGATACAGGATTTTTTGAAATGCCTTAACTGCTTTCCTAAGAGCTGATTTTAAGAGAAGGTGGCAGTTCCATTAACGAGCTCTGGTTAAACCTCAGCATGCCACAGACCATTGCAAAAGTGGGAAGCTGAGAGTTATCAATTGCTGTTCATCTCCATCTCTGGCTCTTCTTGTTTTAACCCTTTCTTCTCAATAGCTTCATTTAGTGATGCCATTATTTGAACTATTGTTCCTTTAATTTTTTTTTTTTTTTTTTTCAAAGTCCATGTAGTTTGCCATGAGTTGAGTTTTAAAAAAAAATGTAGACTTACCAAAGTTTGTAAAATGCCAGCAGCCCTGTGATACTGTAAGTCATACTTTTACAAAGCACTGTTGCAAAAGATGGACGGCAAAGCATTTTTAGCAAGGAAATGGATTTTGGTTTCAACTGCCAGGGGTTATTATAACTAACAGTAAGTAAAGCCATTCGTTTTAAGACTCTGGAAGTGATGTTGACAGTGCCTGTCTTTTCAAGTATGACCATTACCAGCTTTAGACTTAAAGTTCCAGGCATTATTTCTTAATTTGTATTGCACGCTGAACTTTTTATAATGACATTGGAAAACATTTAAAATGTGATTATTTTTTTTTTTATAAAAATGCGGTCTATTGAATATTGTGCATAAAACAATTTTTATGTCTAAAATGTCAATATTTTCAACCTGAAATAAACCATGTAACAAATTCATGTATTCTGGGCAGTGGAAATTATTTCCGTTAACTCTCTTTTCTGCATATCATCAACTTGCTTTTTACTCATATTTCTCCTACTGTCGCTGTAAGCTTACTTGTTGTTTTTTCTTTCCTTTTCTTCATGCTGTCGTTTAGAGCCCTACAGAGAGACAAGTATGGGAGTAAAGCTAAACATTGCATATCAAATGTAATTTTTTTTAGTTCACTTTTATTGCATCACATATAGATGATGTAGTTAATAAAGGAAATTCATCTCACAGTTTTGAAATCAAAAGAATATAAATATACATGTGTATATGTATGTGTATGCGTGTGTATGTATGTGTGTATATATATGTAAGTGTACATATATATATATAGATGAGATTAGATGATACTTTGTTTATTTGTCATTTTTATGGTATTGTTTGCCCAATATATTTTCTCATACAACTGTGCTTATGATTTTTCTTAAACTTCACATTTTTATTTGCGAGGTCATGGCATTTTTATACGGAGTGTTTCATTGCAGACCCCACTGTTCTCACCTGCAATGCTTCCATTTTGTATCCCCACCAAACCCCAGCTCTATGCATTGGCCGCAGAAGTGCAGCACTCAGCGTCTCAATGCATATATTGCTTAACATGACCATCAGACAGATGCTGTCATACCCGTCACCAATTATATATGGTCCTCTCCCTAAAATGCTCTCTTTTCATTTCGCCTCAAACATTGTGACTTAGTTGGAGAGCTTTCACCATGAAAATCAACAGGTTTGCTCTATGTCTGTGATGGCTAGTTGATTTTTTTGCCATAGCCCCCTTGTTTGTTGGGAAACCTGGGGTACGGCAGCACCCTCTAATCTTCAGAAACCTAAGAAGCGACTGACACATTTGGGCCATTTCACTCAAAAGCAAGAAGAAAGCCTGCAGTAGTGCTTTCCAGCCCTTGACATGCAGCAACTACTCCATCATAGACATGGATTGAATCTTGTATTTTCGGAAGATACACATGCCATGTACTAAGCATGGTACAAGCAACTGTTCATTTGAAATTGTCAGCTAACGGCTCCTCTAATTCACCGCAGCTTGCTGGGAGTTGCTTGCCATTTTTTGGTAATGCCTGAAGCCCTTACCTGAAAGGTTAATGTTATTTCATGCATCTCCATGCCTGCACTCCTTGTAAGGGCACTAGTAATCCCAGAAAAGAAAGCATGGCAGCAGAACTTCTAAAAAGCTGCCGGGCCCGATTTTCTTCTCCCTTGCCCAGTCATGCTGTGTTCCTCTCAAAGCACTTCCCAGCCACCTCCCATAGCGTGGTAGGAAAGAGCCAAGCTCCAATCTTACATTGACTGTGTTGGGACACCTACAGAGATGCAATAGGCAGATAGATGGGGAGCACCCTGAATCCCCATTACTCCTCTCAGGTTGCTCTGAGGCTACCATACTGTGGCAGTGATGGTACTTGCTGCACCTTCCGCTGAACTCTGCAAGTGAAACGGGAGCTATTTTTTAAAGGCTTTGCAAGACCCCATAGCAGCTGCCTCCTACAAGATTGTATTAGAAAATCTCCACCTTGACAGTGGAGTAAATAATTTTGATTGTGCCCTGGTGCCAGGAGAGGTAGGGCAATTAGCCTTGATCCAAAAAATGCCTGGGCCAGAAAGCACTTTGTGTGTCTGCCTTGTTAATCACTGAATCCCACCATTCAGGCCTTATTCCTTTACCCTGGCAGCCTGCCCAGGAAAAGGGGAGACCAGATTTATTTTTTTCCTCTAGGAAGGACAGACTCCCAGACAAAGCTAGGGTAATGATTAACCTGGGCTGTGGATACTTTTCCCTCAGCTGGGCAAATTGCCCCCTTCCTCCAAAGCACCTGGAGCCAGGGCAATTGGGACCAGCCTAGGATCACGTATTTCTCAGCTCCCCCAGAAATACGTAGAGCAGAGTGCAAGAGCTATAGCAGGTGCCGGCCAAGAGAAGTCATTCTTTCCTGTTAGCTATTGCCACATCAAGTCACACACTTGATGGTGCTTTCCATTATTTTTGGTGGGAAGATCTTAAGCTGGTTAGCTGGAGCTGCACCCTCCTATTTTGGCTGCGACATTCTCCTTACTGCCGAGCCCCAGCAGCCATGGCAGCGTAGGAAGCGGGTTTGAGTGCACACGTCCTGCGTGAGTGTCCTGTTTGTACAAGTCACCCTCTCTTGTGTAATGTTTTTCAGAGGGGCTTCTGAACAATGCCAGGGATACAAGTGTCACGGATACTCTACCACTGAATGGTAATCACGGCAACAGCTACAGCATCGCCAGCGGCGAGTACCTCAGCAACTGCGTGCAAATCCTTGACCGCGGGTATAATCACACCGAGAATGCCCTTGAGAAAAAAATCCTGAAGGAACTTACCTCCAACTACATCCCTTCCTACCTGAACAGCCATGAGCGCTCCAGTGAGCAGAGCCGCAACCTGATGAACAAACTTGTCAACAGCGTGGGCGGCGGGAGCGAGGATGATGCCATCGTACTGGATGATGCCACTTCCTTCACCCACGAGGAGAGTCTGGGCCTGGAGCTCATCCATGAGGAGTCAGATGCCCCCCTGCTGCCCCCCCGGGTGTACTCAGCAGACAACCACCAGTCCCACCTATACAGCCGGCGGCGCATCCCGCAAGACAACAGTGAGAGCTTTTTCCCCTTGCTGACCAACGAGCACACAGACGACCTCCAGTCACCCAACAGGGATTCTCTCTACACCAGTATGCCCGCATTGGCTGGCATGCCCATGACGGAAAGTGTCACTGCCAGCACCCAGACCGATCCTCCACCGGCCAAAAGTGGCAGTGGCGATGCCGATGATGTTTACTACAAAAGCATGCCCAACCTTGGCTCCAGAAACCACGTCCATCAGCTACACACTTACTACCAGCTAGGTCGAGGCAGCAGCGACGGTTTTATAGTCCCACCAAACAAAGAGGGAACCCCCCCGGACGGCAATGCAAAAGGACCCGCTCACTTGGTTACTAGTCTATAGAAGATTCAGCAAAAATTAAGCAAAGAGACAACAAAAAGCCCCTCCGTAATGCTCGGTTTACTGTTCTGAGTTAATCCAAACAGTGGTAATATTGTGTGTACTCCTAAATCTTCATGGTGTTCAAAAGGAAACTCTCGGACTTTTTTTACTGGAATTTTTAGGCTGGCCCAGAGAGGACAGTAACTGCTGCCCCTTCCCCCCACCCTTTCTCCCTCCCCTCCTCCTTCCCTCCAGACAGACTTCATTATGTTAATAAAGAGGTAGATAACGGCACACTTTGTGGCCTTCTCAAGTTATGCCGTGTTTGTTTAAACAATCCTTGATGCTGTGTTGCTCTTAATACTGAAGACCTGATTTGGGGGGGGGGGAGGGGGGAGAAGCAAGGAATAAAAAAGGCCAAAAATGTGCATTTGAGACTAGTAGTGGTGATGCATCTAGGTGGGACCGCCGCAGAAAAACAAGCTAGCAAAACTCTTTCTTACCAATCCAGATCATGTCATGGGTTTTGGTCACTCACAACTTGGTTTCACCGCAGCGCCCTTTGCTGTGGGAGCAAACAAAAGAAAAACAAATTTAATGAGATGGAAGGGAATCCTAGAATACTGTGCTAAAGGCATATTTTACATTTTGCTGTATTAACGGATGACAAAAACTAATGGCAGAAAACGAGAAGTGAACAATTTCTATGTAATGTACAGATACTAGCATTGCACATATAGTCTGCTTTCTGTTCCTCCAGAACTTGCGTCCCTGTTAATGTAGTGGAAAAAAAAAAAGAACTTTTTTCTGTTGTGCTGGTCTTGTAAGTTTGTCTACCAGTAGGAGAGCAAGGTTTTTCATAACTCCTCTTTTTTTATAAAAAAAAAATTGTTTTGCCTCTTCCACTGCCTCTCCCCTCCATCTCCTCCCCATCCTGGCAAAAAAATCTCACTGGGCAAAAAAAGAATGAACATACCTTTCTAAGAACCATTTTTAGTAATGCCATCACCATTTCTTTCCAGTCAATACGGTCTTTTTATTTTCTCACTGTATAACTTTCTTCAGACAGCATTTCGCTGGCAGACCTTTTGGCAGACAGGAGCAGGGCAAACTTCCCCATTGACAGTGCACAACTGATAGTGAATATAATCCTGTGAAGCAGGCAGCCCCTTAGCCAGGCCATAAGGTTGCATGCAGGAGGTGGGTGTTTTGTAGTCACAGTGGGGCTTCTACTGGAGATGGCCATTTCATTGGAGGAGCAAAGGGTCTTCATGGCTCCGTCTGCTCCCTGGTTTAGGCACTTGTACTGCAAGTTAAGAAGAAAATCGATTGACACACAGTGAGCTATAAAGTACTTTGCAGTGATTTAAAACTTTAAAACAAACAAAAATCTTCTGTTCATTATTTTTTCCTAACAGGAAATTTATTTATTTGATAGGATTTTTAAGTACATAGGTAACATAGGCTTTCTGGAGGTAAACTAGCAGCACAGAGTATGAATTTTTGTTTTTTTCTTTTTTTTTTTTTTAATTTATGATCCATTTTGTATGGTCTCAACAGTTGAATGACCTCATTACTAATATTTGTTGTAAAAGTGAAGCTTGTTTGCCAAACAATAAACAACTGATCACAATTTAGAAGATACCGTATGTATGTGCTGTACGATTAATCTCTTTTTTTGTTGTTGTTGTTCCTCTTTCCATTACTGTCTTCAGTATGAGTCTCCACTCCTTTACGGCATGGATGAGCAATGCCAAAGAAAGGAGGCCTAAGCTGAGCAATTTAAGCACAAAGGTTATGCAGCTATGGCTGACTAGAAATATCAGGCTAGCAGTACTTGTTTAGGGGTGAGAACAATGCCAGTTGACATTTGTTGCAGGTGATTCTAGGTCTGTTTTGTGCCCACTGTATAAACTAGCTGACGACATGCGAACAATTTTAGTATTTCATGTGTCAGACCTTTTAATCACTGTGATGATTATTTTTTTTTTTTAAATAATTTTGGTTCTCCTGAGATTAAAAACTGCTGGTAGCATTTCAAAGAGTAAAACAAGTCCCCGTTAGGCCTCCTTGGTTGTTGTTTGCTGTCTCTTTATTTTCTTCCTCTGGGCATACACGAAGTGCCATCACTGTCTTCAGCCGCATCATCCTTCCCATCCACTGCTAATGGTCCCCTGGTGTTTCATCACTTTCCTCCAGCCTCCCACTTCAAATCCCTTGGGAGCAATCTGGATTCATCGTCAGGATATAGAAAGCCACAAAACAGACTAGAAAGGTTGACAATGAAAATAACCACCTTGGGACACTCTTGGTACTGATTTTTTGGTACACAACTTTTTAAAAAGCCCTACCATGTTTAGGCGTCTGGTGCTGCCTACATCTAAGTTGCTCCATCCAGCCCCCATTCAGCTGGGTAAAAGCCAAAAGATTTTAAGTGGACAGTGATACCTGTGTTAGATAAGATACTCCCAGTGATGGAGGATAAAAGGGATCAGTGGAACGGCTCTGCTTCATCTTGGGGTTGTCCTGGCATGGGGCAATGCTGCGCGGTACTGCAGCTTAGAGGTGGTGTTATTTATGGCCTACAAAAGAGTCTGGTTTGAGTCATCTGGGTCCTTCCTACAGCCAGGCACTCAGGCCATCTTGGGGAGGAAACTTCATTTCTGACCAAGCACTGATCACAGCTATGCCTCTTGCTAGGTCTAGGTTTCAGCAAGGGAACATTTTTCATCGGGAAATTGGGAATCGTGGTTTCATAGCAAAACAGCTATTGGTCAGCCATGTCAAGCTCTTGCACTTGATGCTCTTTCCCTCTTTCATTATATTTTCCATGCCAGCAGTGATGGAGCTGGAGAGTGCACTTACACCTACAGGCAAAGCAAGCATTTCAGACCCATGTGGTCATACCAATCCACGTACCAGCCCAGCTGAGGCTGCTGAGGCTTGAAATACTTGAAGTACCTCTTATTTTGGAGAAAGTAAAAACTCTTTTACAGTATTAGACTCAAAAAAATTACTTTTCTAAGGACATGTTAGGATTAAAATAATGCAGAGGGTGACATAAATCATATCAAATATTGTCATGCTAAAATGGGAGGCAGGTGATCAACACAGCATTTACCAGCATGCCTGAAACTATGCAAGAACTAATCAGTGGTGTATTTGCTATGGGATGATTGTGTCCTACTGAAAAATCTTTTGTCTTCCTTTACTCTAAATGGTCATTCGTACCCAGCCTTTCTATGTATTTTTGATTTATCAGTGGACTGGCTGGTTTTCCCATTTTTTCCATCCCTTCTTGCTTGAGCTTCTCTCTGCCAGTGTAGCATGCCTATTAGCACTTTGATTGCAAAAAACTCTGTTTATTTTGAAGCTGATTATTTCCATTCCTGGGCTGTTCTGGCACCACAGGATTCACTGTTAGTACTTCTTATAGCTCTGGAAAAAGATGAATCACAAACCAGAGGAGAAATAGATATTACTAGTGATATTAAGCCAAAAATGGTTTAAGACTGTAATTTAGTTTGGGGAAGGAGCAGGAAGGGGATTATTTTTGTCTTTTTTTTTTTTCCCCTTGAAAAGAAGCTTTTGATGTGTCAGATAGTTGATTATGGGCATGGTGAAGATTTCTTCTTGTTGATAAGTAGCTTGGTAGAGTCCTTATATGACTGGCAATGTAGTGATATCTTGTCTGCAGCACGTGAAACTCAAGTCAATGTTAAGTCCTCAGTGCCTAAAATGCTTCTGGAGTAGGAGGGGGAGCTACAAAGCTTCTAAGGTATTTCTTAATACTGAGCATTCTGAGGCAGAGATGTGAGAAAACTAACAGTTCAATGAAGAGGCTGTAGCAATTATGGTATTAAATCCATAACTATGCTTGGGGCACATAACTTTGCAAGCTGGGTTGAAGGGGATGATCACCCCTGTCCTGGAGAGACCTTTTTTTGAGCTTTGTTTAACAAAAAACAAACAAATAAAAACAAAACAAAACAAACAAACAAACAAAAAAAACCAAAACCAAACAAAAAATAACCAATAACAACAAAGATTTGGGAGAAGATTAAAGCTTCATTGTTCAACTGTAATATGCATCATGCTTTCTATGAAAACAAAATAGAATAGGGACAAACAGGCAGTGCTTGGTCTGACAAAAACATCATCCTCATACATAGACCCCCCAGGCATATTTGCAGTGAGGATTGTCAATGTCAATCTCTTGCTTTAAGTGTCCTTTCGAAAAGTCCTGCTTGCAAGCAAGAAGGGGATGGAGAAGTGCAAAGCTTATGCCATGCATTTTTCTGGACATCATACTGGGATGCTTTGCAAGTTGTGAATCCCTTTTTTCCCTGACATTTGTGCAGGACTGCGTTATTTTTCCTGTGCTCCATACCAAGCTGATGTACCAGTTTACTGTGCAATTGCAGTTTTCTACTGCTTAAGGACACAGTGCCTGCCCATTTTCTGCAAGAGCCATAAGAGATTGTAAAGATCTCCCCAAAATATGTGAAGGAGAGACTCAATGGGAAGGATATGCCAAGAAAGACTATCTAGGCTGGAGAGTTGCTGGGGATGGAGGGTATTTGTCACAGCTTTGGAGGCCTTGTGTAGGCAATGTTACTTACCACGGTGTAGTTCCTTTACACCTGTCAATTGCCTTCAATTCACTGAAATCTGTGGTTGTTAAGCAATCTTATTCCTTCCTCCCTGCCCCCAAGTAACGAGCAGTGAGATGCTTCAGAAGGCTAGGGGAAATGGTGGCAGCAGTTGGACCCCAGAGGGTCCTTGTGTGTCTCTATGTATCCCTATTGCCTGGATCCCCCTTCCCTCTTCTCTGGCAAGTTGGTCTTCTCTCTCACACACCCCCTATGCTCTTGATCTTGCTAGTTTATAAAGAATGTAATACCCCGCAGACTTGCCTAGAGAACAAGGATAAAAAGATAGTTCATCCTATTAAAAAGCTATCTCAGAAAAGCCTGAGCACACCAGCTTGGTCATCTGTCACACCCTGATCTCCTTACATCTAGAAAGAAAAGTACTTTAGTTATAGCTACCTACTGCAGTCAGCTAGACTATGCAAATTTTATTTAATAAATATTTTAGTATTTGATTTGGCTGTGCTCGTTAACATTATATATATGTCATGTCATCTCAAGCTCTCTGGAAACAGCATGGAAAACAACCTGCAGTGTAAAGCTGAAACCAGGTAAAATCAGTGATTGATGCTCCTAGGGAAGACAGCAGTGGCTGCTTTAGCAGTGGCCATCCTCAGCGGGGATGTTAGCAGCATGGCTAGGAGAGAGCACCCAAAGGCATACCCCTGAGAGGGCAGTGGCACACCCCACTCTTCACCAGGAGTCATTTAATTCAGCACAGGCAGCTGGTGTAGGGTCAATTTTGCTCTTCCAAGGGCTCTGGTAAGCTATAGGGATGCATGGATCACACACCACATCATACATCATCCCAGTTCAGGCGGGACGGTCTGTTCAGTGCTGAAATATTGAGACCAGCCAGGATAGTTTGGAAATCTTACATTTTAACATCAGAATAGCTTTTTAGAGGTGCTTAACTGCTTCTTGTGTTTGGTACGCCAGACAGATGGTGATAGTCTTCTCCAGCCAACAAGAAAAGAAAATCATCATACGTATTTGCTGTCCTTTTATGTCTTCATCTTCCACATTTTTTCTTTTCTTATATTTCTACTCCTTAACTATGCTGTACATGTGTAAAAAACAAAGCTAAAACCTCAATAAATAAAAAAGAGTATTGGTATACAGAGCAGTTATTATGTGCTGGAAGCAAATGCTTGATATTTTGACAGCATTGCTTAAAAGCCTAAACAAAAACTTAAAAGGCACAGACATAGCTGCTGTACAACCTCCTCAGCTGTTGTGCATGGGAATACTTGTATGGATGACCCGGTATCTCTGACTGCCACTTATAGTCGACTGCATCTTATGTTACAACTTTGGAAGGTTATTTCCCACAGCAGGATGCTCGATGGGTAAATTATGGCTATAATAAAACTGTTTTCAGCTTGTCTTCTCCCACTTCTCTCTGAGGCATCTCAGGCAGAGTTTAATTTGGGTCCTTGTGGCAGCAAAGCTCAATGCAGGCATGAGCCCTGCAGCTTTTGTGTCCCACTGACAGCAAAGGCAGCTCGTGCCTTTCACAAGCCTGCAGTAACATTCACTAATAAATGTTTTGAGGGGATGAATGTTGGAAACCAAGTGGTCAATGAACGGGGTGGATGATTTCTAGGTACGCCACTCAGGAAGCAGCAGCACCTCACCCCAGGCTTCCCTTGGTTGCAGAAAAGCTGCAAGGGGTTTGGGAAAATGGACTTTGGGTGGGGGGAAATAAAAGAAAAAGACCCTGATTTCTGGCAAAGCCTCATCCTTTGGTGGAAATATGCCTAAAGCAGTTTCTGTAGGTATCCTGAGAGAAGTGCAGGGTTGTATAGGATTAGACAATATACAATAAGAGGCTGATTTGAGCCAGGCTGAAGCATTGCTGCAGCTGTTGGGTGCCTGCTCTGCTCGGGCCCTGGTCTTCTCAGCTGAATAAAAAAAGGGAAGAAGGTTTTATGTTTTGCTACCTTGGATGGTTTACCTCTATCCACCTCACCTTGCTTGCATTGCTTCCACTTGTACATACAGATAAAAGGCCTCATTGCTTAAGCTGCTGTTGATATCAGCCAGAATGAGCATTTCATATTAAATAGGTGGGATTTTTGATTGTTTTTTTTCCAGAGATACACTATGCACCCAGGCATTTTTCACGGATAGCAGTTTGCACTGCAATGCAAAGCAGCTTGCCGTGCTAGCAGCAGTGGAAACAAAAGGAGAAAATGCATCCCACTGCTTGGAAAAAAAAAGAAAAAATAAAAAAGATGAACAACAATGAACAACAAAGAAAAGATTGAAGTCCCTCCTCTTCAGAAAAAAACCCAAAAGAACAGCCAAAATAGCCAGGCTGGGAGATAGCTAAAAAGTTGCTGGGTCTGCCCCCAGCAGTTTCCCTACAGTATTTTCTACACTGTAGTGCAGAGTAACACAGATTTGCTAGCCCTTGGGTGGGAGGGAGATCAGGTGAAATGATTTACGCTTAGAAAATGACTCCAGGACAACTCTTAATTCTTCTTGAATGTGTCTAGCCCATCTTAACCTCTCCTTGAAATATTATTTATAGAAAAACCTGCATGTGTTCCCCCCAGATTGCATGTGGCTGCCTCTTCCCAACCTGTAAGTGTCAAAGAGGCATTTTCTTCCCTGGGGCTGCAGTGATTATAGAGGCAGTTGTAAAGGAGGGCACTCAGGACGTGAAGTGCCCTTCAGATAATGTCTGATAGCAAAACAAATCTGTTTACTCTGCAGTCATTTATACTATTTGTTATTAAGGGGTGGGGGAGAACCACAAAAAAAAAATGGAATTTGTTCAAACAGGCCCTGTTGGGCTGGTACAAGCTGATGGTAGCAGCTTGGCTCTGGGCTCTACTTGTCTGAGCTGTGCTAAACCCAGAGGAGCAAAGAGACACCTTTGTGTCCTAGAGAGTTGTGGGCAGCAGCGAGTGATGCTGCTGTTCCTCATGCCATTTAACAAATAACTGTCTCATGTATGGAAAAAAGCCAGTCAAATTTATACCACTGGCTTCAGCAAAAAGGGTGGAAGAGGGCTTCTGATGGGATGGTGACCCATAAATACAGTCACCTTCTCTGAGTACATCTTCCCTTTACAGGCAAGTCCAGGCATCCAGTACTTTGAGGGTAGAAATGGTCTTAAAACCAGCTGGTGGCTGCTGCAGGGTCCTACTTCAGGGATTTACGTATTCTTCCTTGTTTTCCACAGAAAGCGGAAGGACACCCAAGCAGGAGCCGGTCTTCAGGAGAGTTACCATGGAAGACAGTGTCATCTAGCGCCCAGGGCACCCAACGAGCCTGCCCCAGTGGGCCCATGCCAGTGTGCTGCTTCAGCTCCTCTGTGCTTTGGTTTACCCATCCCTCACTTGGGATCACGCAATGGGAGAGGCCAGAGAAACTAGCCTTGACCAAAAACCTCAGCAAACCCTTGCATCTCCAAGTAGAAAACAGCCTGGCTGAGACTCCTGCTGCCCTGTGCATGGCAGTGCCCTGGGAAGTGCCCTCACCACTTGGTCGGTCGCTTCTTTTTTAAGATGAGAACGGGTGAAAAGTATGTTTTGTAATAAGAAATTAGTTTCCTCTGTTTCAAACATAGTCTCTACAACTTGGAAAGACTTAAAGACAGCTGAGCATGCTAAAGCCCCCATCCTGATCCCCTATGTGTGCTCACAAGCTGGGCTGTACACAGGCAACCCTTCTGGATCCAGGTCCCTGTTGTAAATACAGACCTGGCTGCGTGGAGAGGTAATGAGGGAAGGAAAAGAAGGACAAATAAACAGTCCTTGCACCAGAAGAAGCTGAACTTGCCTGCAGAGTGCTGTCAAGTGAATTTGTCACTTGTAAATAGGGACCAGAGCATGCATCCAGTAGCTGTTCTGCTTGGCGAAAGCTTCTGAGGGCAGAGCTGCTCAGATTTTATTGTCTTGTGTAAATAGAAATATTTTTGGAAAAAATGAGCCTTAGTATCTTGAAGATTGCGTTTCTCAATCAGCTCAGCTGGGGATTGGATATATGGGAAACCACAGCATTGGCCTGGCATTGAGTCTTGCAGCTGAGTAGTGCCACAGCGATGGGTGCAGGAGGCACCTGAAAGACAATAGACATGTCCAGCAGAGGACTCAGCAGATGTTTCTTATTTGTTCCTTGTAAACAGGATGGACTCACTGGGCCCACAGTCTCCACTGGTGTAAATAGTCAGTTACAGCCCACAGAGGACTTGGGCTGCTTGGTGCAGGTGTGGGGGGGTGGGATGGGCAGAAAACAGTAGAGGGATGCAAACCCCATCATTGTGGGTCCCCTGAGGCTTCTAGCATTAATTTAAAAAAAAAAAAAAAAAAAANAGGCATGCATAGACATCCGTGTTCATGTCAGCCGGCGCCTGTACATGCAGTTCTCCTTGGCATGTGTGCAAATATTTGTGCAAGATCATGCCCTACATGGGTGGCTGCCAGCCAATGCTGTCCCCCATGTCTGTATAGTTGTGTCCATGAGAGAAGAAGAGAGGATATGGACATGTATGTTGTACTCACCTTTATATGCCTAAACACATTTGAGAAGTCGTGCTGGGTCCAGCTTTATTAGCATGAGCACATAGTAGTGTCCACAATTCTCCAGGCAGCAAGACATGGCAGGCTAGGGGTGTGATGTTAGCTGAGTGAAAGCAAATAAATCTCTGCTCCTGATTGAATTGCCATCCGCTGTCCCTGCTGTGATACATTAGTGGCCATCTGCAAACACTCCCAGCAGAATGGGAGTACGCTCGGGCATGGCTGTTTGCAGGATGTGGCTGCTGCAGTGTGGTACCTGATGGAAGCAGAAGAGGAGCTCTGAGGCTTCAGCTTCATCCTTCATGACTCCAAGCTTGCTTATTTATTTTGAGTCCAACTGTGTGGATTCATGCAGCCGAGGAAAATTGGAAGAAAAGAAATTGGAATTGGAAATTGAAATTAGAACAAAAGAGACTTAAGAAAAAAGAAGGTAGTCTTGAAAGTGACCCAAAATAACTTTTTCTAGACATAAGAGTCTCTCTTCAGCCTGGCATTTTGCAAGGAAGCAGGGCTGCCAAGGCGGAAGAGTCCCCTCCCCATTAAAAAGTCAGATAGCATAACCCAACTATTGTACATATTTAGCATAATACTGGGGGCAAAGCCCATATACCTATGCAAAGAAAGGCCAGTGGGTGATCAACAGAAGTTGGAAGCTGCCTCAATGCACTGAGAGATTTGAGTATCCAGAGTGGTAATTCGCTTGCAGTGGTTCAAGGTGAGCTGACGGAATGGTCTTTTCCTCTTGGGTACTTGAATACCTCCTCTGTCATTCAGTTCTGTGGGGCTACTTTTACCATTAACACCTAACAACTGCCAGTGCCAAGAGATTTATTTATTTATCAAACTGCTGGATAGAAGACATTGATGCTTTAGTCTGCCACACATGGACACTTCTTCCTTTGGGCAATTCTCTCAGCCTTGTATGATGTCTCCAGGCAAGGTGGACACCATCTTGGGAGACCCAGGTTTCCTCCCTAGTAAAGGCTATCAGCCTTTTTTTTTCCAGGGAAAAAATAATGAAAAATAGGAACAACTCACTCCATCTTTGTGCCAGAAATGTAAATGTTCTTAAAATCAGACAGTATATTAAGCAAACAAATGCCTCAAAAGAGCTTGAAAGTTAATGATCTTTCACAGATATGAGGAGACCATCGTTATAGTTTCTAGAGCCTTGGGCTGCCTGACCCTGGGGAGGTCTGGGGCACTGCATGGGATGAAAACAGAGGGGGATTGCAATTTTTTCACTAGAATTTTTCACTAGAGTGCATGAAAGCAGAACCCCCTTGGGTTGGGTGGAGTTTTTTTAATTATTAGATCCCTTGCTGTTTCTCCACAGCCAATCCTATTATCTTGAACTCTTACCATTATGTCTAGAAGAGGCATTTACAACAATCCTCGATATCTCTCTCCCTCTCCAACCCCACAGAGCTTAACACCTGGTAATTAATGGTGATGGTTGTAAAGATGAGCCAGACCAATTCCAAGTCTTAATAAAAATTATTAATTCCATCCTCTGCCTTGTATTGATGGCATACATGTTACACGTGGAAACGAGCAGATGAGGAGGGGGAGGCAGATACTCAACGAAAAGTGGGTCCAGAGAAGTGCCGTTACAAAACCCACCCATCCCCAGGGTTTCCCTGGGGCAGAGTTTTTATTTAATCCAGCCCCAAGTGAATAGTGATTGACATTTCACCTGCCTTCCATATCTTAACTGGACTTCCTTACTCCTCAGGCATGGAATTAATCTTAATACATTGTAATTACTGTACTGCTGGTGATGAACCGGTATGAAAAGCTATCACAGAGCGCATTAATAAAATTTACATTATGAAAAAGAACTCAGCATTGTCTGAAATTAATAACGCACCAAATTTTTCTCATCCATGCCTGCTCATTACAGGCCTGCCCTTGAGTTTCTATTAAAATCACTTATTCAAATTACTTGTATAGCTGTGTTCAGCATGAAGTTATGTGCTGTAGGTTTGCATCCCAGTTAGATATACTGCACAAGGATTTATTAATCTGTTACGTCTTTCAGGCATTGATTTTAGTGACATTTATATAACACCAGTATGACTAAAACGAACTGATTGATTCATGCGTATGGATTAGTTTGCCTAGGACTTTGAGGCTAGGTAGCTTTATCTCGCACTTTAACACCAGGACTCATCACTGTATTATTTACAAGAGACTGAACTGGCTGCATCTCAATAACTGAAGAGATCTTCACTGTTTTATTTATGTATCAATGTTTACTTAATCAGCCACCAATTTTGTTTAGCAGAATCTGTTAGCAAACGGAAATTGTAAATGATAATGTGGTTTCTATTTTAAAATTTGTGGGCTTCATCTATAGCAAAATCCAAGATTTCCAAAGTGTCTTTGTCTACTGGCAATCATCAATCATATGTTTTCTGATAATTGCAATTAGCTGCTGCAATATTTCACATAAAAAGTAAGACAACCCTAATACAGGAGATCTGAGTGGTACTGTGTCTCGTCAACATGAATATCCAGATATCTAGAAACATTGTGGCAAGTTTAACAAAGCAACAAGGAGGCACCAGTCAGAGCAAAGACAGGAGCCCCACGGCTTGATATGCAGTGAGTGTCATCACCTGGCAGCTGCAGCTTTGTGTTGGATTTAGGGGCAGGAAGATGCCACCAGATGATGCCTAGGGAGCAAGTAATACCCATACGCAAGGCCTGGCCCATGGACATGCCACTATGGTGAATTCTGCTGCCTTCTCTTATGAGAAAATCCCAATTCCAGATAAAATGAATTGCATCTGTATCTTGATTGCATGGGCTGTGTCATCTGTAACAGCTTGAGGAAAACCTGGTAAAGCGGACAAGGAAAGCATCTGCTCTGCATACACTGCAGCTGGGAAAGTAGCCAGGCTACAATGAGGGTTTAAGGGAATAACATTCTGAGGAGGCTTAATCCCAGGCTCCCAATCAATGACACAGGTTTGGTTTGGACCACACTCCTTCTCTCAGGGACAAAGGAATAAAAAGACTAAAAGGATTTATTAAATGAAGGAGAAGATTTTTCTGTTAGGAGTCATTTAGAAACATTTTTAGTGCTGAGGCACATAAGAAATGACATGGTAGAGGCATATAAAATTATAAGGAATGACCAGAGAAGGTGAACTGAGTGCTGCAGTTCACTGTAGGTAATACAGTAAGTGACACTATGTCTGGAAATGAAGAGGTAAAGTCTTAAATGTAGTTAAAGGCAATGCTTCATTACCCAGCATGGGATTAACCCATGAACTCCCTGACCTCATACACCAGTAAGATGATGTACAATGAGCCTTAGGAAAACATTATACCTTTTATAGTTTAAAGAAAGAAAAGAAAAAAAAATTAAAATAAGTTAATGGAAAAGAAAATAACCTGGCATCTACAGGCTCTTGTTGCCAGGTCAGAATTAATTGCTAGCTCCTTGAGGAACCAGAGAAATGCCCCTGCTGAGTCTTCAGCCATAGTTCACACTGTTCTACTTTTTTTAACCTCTTTTTTTCATTAGGTAAAAAATTACAATAGTATTAGATATACCTGGGAAACTGCTTACCAGCTGGCAGTGCTAAAAGGGAAGGAAACCTTGCATGTCAGTACCCTGTGCTATAGTTTCAAGACATGGGTTCATGAGAAGGGAATGCTAGTTACTTGTGCCTCATGACCATTGAACCAACTTCTGAGGAGTTGTTAAGAGCTAGCTCATAGCATATGGGTAACATCACTGATGCTTTACAAGCCATGGACTGGCCATGGAAATGAGAGCAAAACTCACATCTTTCTCATGAGCAAAACAAGAAGGGCTACCACCGTTCTGCCTTGAATCTACTTCACACTCCAGCTGGTTAATATTTGAAGCCAGGCACATTCCCCGTATTGCAAATTTATACATTGAAAGTAAGGAGATTTATGAGTTGGTTACTTTGTTGGGTTCTTTTAATATGAGACATCTTAGGTAGGGGTGTGGGGCCAAATGATGCTATCTGTCTTGGCCAGTGATGTGGAAGTGCAGTGGGGGCAGCTGAGCTTCAGCAACCTCATTTCACTTAAGACTAGCATTCATCCTTTCTTGGGGCACGGAACTACATTATTGAACACTTTTTTGGACATCTTGTGATTGTGAACTAATGCAAGGAGCCCTAAATGGGGTTTGGGGGGTTTGGTTTTATTTTTTTACACACAGTGACACAAAATTAATCAAAAACTTCAATACAAGCTAAAAAGTAAGTAATGCTTTATGAGCTGTTTATATAAGAGGCAGCTCATCTATACACTGGCTTTCAGGCTTCAGGACTGGGTTAAAACCCACCATCCTCAAGTGTGCCATGGGCTGATTTTTGACCTGAGGTCATGGTGATGTACCAAACTGAAACCTTGGAGCTGAGAGACTCTACCCTCTCTAAGGAGGACTATAGCTGTTGGGTTAGACATGCCTTTGAAATGCTCACAATTGGGCTCCCACCATTTCTTCTCATCTAGCTTCTGTCTGTTAACTGTGATTTCCATAATCCACAGGTTTGTTCATTATTCATTTAGGGCAATTAGGGGATGCACCTGGCAAAGGCTGAACAAAAAAAAAAAAAAAAAAAAAAGATAGCAACAATGTAAGTATGCTACATGAAGACTAGGAGCTGCTGTAAGCAGTTCTGTGCCTACCTAGATATTAACTCTGGTCCCTGATTGGAGGAGTGACAGTGGCATGTCTGGGTGCTGCTTAGAAGGCCCTTTAGCAAGACCAGGGGGATGCTGAGGATGGTTTCCCCTATGCAGACAAAAGAGATGAAGCTGATGGTGTCTGCAGCAAACTTGTATCTCCTGGCTGAACTGGAGACTAACTTTTAGGAAGATGTTTCAAGGCTGACTGCAGTTTTTGAGGAATAAGGAACCTGTTGGATCCCTTAGTAAGCTGCCCCATATGCTGACTGTTTCTGCTGATGTGCTGCAGTTTGCCTCCCGTCTCAGCAATAAGATTTTATTTCCTGTCTTATGCTCTGTTTAGCCATGCTAATATATCTCCTAGATCTTTTGGGATAACACCTGCTGTGTAGGAAGATATAAAATTGTAGGAAAGGCTGAAAATTTGTCATAGTAATGTCACCAAAATGATCTCAACTAAAAGGTTTTGATGCAGGAGTCTGATTTTTTTCTCAAGCTTCCCTCCATGCATATGAGCTTTTAGTTAGTCATGTTTCAAAAGAAAATGAAGGCATGTCTTATTTTTTTAAGCTGTAAAGCTAAAAATGAAGCTGTTGTGTGCATGCTTCCTTCTGCTTGGATGCACTTGCTGGCATCAGCTGCTGTGAGAAGCTGAAGTCACTGACAGCAAGGCTAAATTCAACCTCTCCAGCGTGTGTGTGTTGAAGGGGTATAAATCAACATGTGCAAAGCGGTGTGTGGGTTAAGGGTAGCTGACCCTCATGCTGATGTGCTCTGCTTAGAGCTTTGCTGTCCAGGGAATGCAGCAGCTGACAAAAGGTCTTAGAAAACTTAGTTTTCCCTGCAAGACCCTTTATTATCCTTGCATATGTGTTATTGTATGGATTTGCTGCAGCTAAAAGCTCCAGTGTACACTCCCACTAAGCACCACACAAGAGGACCATTGGCTGCCTGCTGCTGTGTACCTACACTAAATATTAAGCAGCCTCCTAAATGTGATCACGTTGTTATGGCTGAACAGCTTCACCATGTGCTGGCCGTGTAGATATCCAGCAAAGAAATCAAAGGTATGATGTCACCAGTATTTCTTATCTAAAATTAAATATCTGTCTTAGGTCCCCAGACATGCAGAGACTTTGTATTAGAAACATATACTGAGTTCAAACTCTGAGTCATCTCATATATATTTCACTCCAACCAAGGGAATAGCAAAGAGAATAGACCCGCAGAAGAGCAATTCTCTATTCTAGCAAGACAAGGGAGGAAAAACTGTTTGGGGAAAGTACTAATGGGTTTGCAACCAAAAACTCTTGCCAATGAAATCATGGCTCTAATATTCTATACCTTTACAGTAAAGCTGTGATTTGCTGCAGAAAGTGCAGCAGAGAATATGTGGGTCAACTCGTGCTCATTAACAGTGGAGACAGAGCAAGTGGCATTTAAAACAAGCTCATTCAGAGGGAAAGAGAAATAATGACTTATCCTGAAGCTGTAAAATGTTTGTTGTCACAATTAGCCTCCGAAGAATAAGTCACAGCACCATGTGGTGCATTGGCTGGGCAGAGTTAAGCTAAGATTTGGACTTGCCAAGGGCTGTATTTCTGCTGAAGCTCTCTGCTGCAGCACTGGACATGTGAGCTGGCTCATGCTATGCCCTTTTCCATTGTGTGCCACAAGTAATTCAGTACCGTTATCAGGGGCTAAAATAAAAGACATGATGCTGGAAATTATTTGTCCCCATTATTTACCCCCAAGGGGTAAATTGTGCCAGGCTCTGTATCACCTGCTCACACATAAGTAGCTACTGTCTGGCGCAGTCAATGTCTCTGGATCAGGAGTGCAGTCTCTTTAGAGAAAGGATATTTGGGTGGGTGATCAAAGAGAATTTTTAAGATTCCTCTCCCTTTTCCCTCTTAGTATCACTCTACTGGCCCCTATTTAACCACCAACTCCATGGTGGCTTATCTTCCCTCTCTGATCTCACTTGCTTCCCACTCAGGCAAGTTCATGTGTTGAGGGCACATGCTAGCTCCTAGTTTTCTCCAAGGGAGTTAGAGATATTCACTACTCAGCATAAGGGTTTTCTTCTCCTACATGCATTTCAGACTGTTTAGATGCAGGGAGGAATTGTGCACTGGGCTCCCTTGGAATCTGGTGATGCAGCCCATATAGGAAGGCATGGGGCAGGAGGCACCACAGGGACAACTTTTCAACTCAGTCTTCACTGGCAAGAGCTCTAGCCAGACTGTCCAAGTCATGGAAGACAAAATCAGGGGCTACAAGAATGAAGAACTGCCCACAGTAGGAGAAGATCAGGTGTGAGACCATCTAAGGAATCTGAAGGTGCATAAGTCCATGGGACATATTGAAAACCATCCATGGGTCCTGAGGGAGCTGACAGATGAAGTTACTAAGCCGCTTTCCATATTTGAGAAGTTGTGGTCATCCAGGGAAGTTCCTGCTGATTGGAAAAGGGGAAACATAACCCTGATATTCAAAAAGGGAACAAAGGAAGACCCAGAGAACTACAGGCCAGTCAGTCTTACCTCTATGCCTGGCAAGATCATCGAGCAGATCCTCCTGGAATCTCTGCTACATGGAAAATAAGGAGGTGATTGGAGACAGCCAACATGGCTTCACAAAGGGCAAGTTGTACCTGAAAAGATTTGGTTGCCTTTTATGATAATTGTCACAGCATTGGTAGACAAGAGCTGGACAACAAACATCATCTACCTGGACTTGTGCAAAGCATTCAACATTGTCCCGTGGGACATCCTGGTCTCAAAATTGGAAGGTCATGGATTTGACAGACGGACCGCTCAGTGGATCATGAACTGACTGGATGGCCACACTCAAAGAGTTATGGTCAATGGCTCAATGTCCAAGTGGTGGCCAGTGACGAGTGATGTTCCTCAGGGGTTGGTACTGGGACCAGTGCTGTTTAACATCTTTGNGCGGTGTTATGGCAATCCCAGGAACAAATACAGGTTGGGCAGAGAATGGCTTGGTCATTTACTGCATAGAGGGCAGGGTCAGACAAGCTGTCAGGGAGACCCTCCCATTGAGTCACGAGGCTCAGAAAGAACCCCCTTGCTTGCTAAACTCCTTCTCAGAGAGGAGTCTAAGTGCAGCTGGATCCAGTCCTAGTCCCAGACTTGGTCAACCGTTTATGTCCAAAGGATTATGTATGCACAATCAATCCTTTATATCACTTAGCTAAGATTTAAAAGGTTTACCAAGCTATTAGTCACCTTACCAAGAATCTGTTGCGGCAAGGAGTCTCAGCCTCAAGGAGTAGAACCTTAAGCAAGTGTCCTCACAAAAGGGGAGATCCTGGCATGCAGCCCACTGCTGTACAGGAGAGCTCAAAGGGCTCTTGGGCTGTCCACTATTTATACAGTAAGATAATTGACCTATAGTCATATTCTCATGGGAGCAAAATACCTAGGTCCCCACTCCAGATAATGTTTTGGCTGTGTTGCCAGCAATCCCCTAAAGCACAGGCGCAGCTTCTTGCAACCAATGTTGTGATGACCATGATGGCCATGGCCCGAGACGGAACCAGGGAGAGGAAAGAGGGGGAAAAACAGGGAGAGCACACCGCCACAGAAGGGGCTATTTATGAGGGAGTGTAGTGATAGGATGAGGGATAATGGTTTTAAATTGAAAGAGGGGAGATTTAGACTAGACACTAGAAAGAAATTCCTTAGTTTGAGGGTGGTGAGGCACTGGAACTGGTTGCCCAGAGAAGCTGTGGATGTCCCATCCCTGGAAGTGTTCAAGGCCAGGCTGGATGGATCTTTGAGCAACCTGGTCTAGTGGGAGGTGTCCCTGCCCATGACAGCGGAGTTGAAACTCAATGATCTTTAAGGTCCCTTCCAACTCTAACCATTCTATGATTCTATGACATCTCAGCAACCACAGAGTACAAAATCCCTGCCATAGGCTATTCTCTAGTTCTTAGAGGTGGTTAGAGGCCAGACCTGAGGCCCAACAGATGCACTGTGAAGTATGAAGTACTGCCCCAAGATTCATGCTGGCTATGTAATGGAAACTAATTTCTTTCTCTAATGTACAGTCATAGTGCTGCCTAAAAATCATAATTACATATTTTGAAATCTAATTAAATTATTGCACAGTCTAATAGCCAGTGGCTACAATAACAGTGCTAGTATTACACCATTCCACCAAAATTACTATTAATATCTATTTTACTTTCATTTTTTCTTGATTTACCCTAAGAAGCATGGCCATCAGCTTGCTTGCTTTAGCAGGTGAGTGAAGCAAGAAGTCTTTACAAGGGCTGCAGCACCCTACAGCTCCTATTACAGTTGGGAACATGTGAAGGGGGGACTACCATGCCCCCACACTGATAGTGAATGATGAGACATGTTCCTCATGGGGATTACCAATGCTGTCCTGAGATAGGTTCAAAACCAGCTGGGCTCAATTGTTCTTGAAAGTGCTCCTTATCTCCATTGATTGTAGATCCTTGGGCACCTTATGTGTTGAAACCAGATGAGGTGAAATGCCTCCAGCCTTCTAGTGTTGTGGTGTGTAGGAGGAAGGGGATAGATGATTATTAGACTTATTTCACACATATATATTTGCATGTGACAGTCTGAATTTGATTGCACTGAGGTGGTCCTAACCAGCACTAGAGCCTAGAAAATGAGACATGGACTCAGCTGAGGACACAGGTAACTTCCCAATTAGACCAACAATGAGAAAAAAAGCAGGAGAAAAAGCATCACAACTGCTAACTGAAGTATTAAGCTGAGAAGGATTTAGATTTCAAAGAACATTTTCAGTTCTCTGCTTCCCTACCATTAATTTCTCATTGTAAGGCTTGTCTGAGGAATACAAGTTGCTGGTGCTAACCTGGTAGTCTTTTGTACTTTCTTTTGTCCTTGCAAGCTGTCATACAAATGTGTGACTCTCTTTTTAGTAGTGGAAGAGATGAAGAGGGGCTCCTTAAACACCTCAGCATCTCCAAGGGGATAGGTGTTACCAGCCATTGCAAGGCTGTTTGCAACTTGCTCTGGTTCTGTCAGCTGAAGAAATCACATTAGGAGCTGATGAGAGACAGCTGTAGGGGTCATGATGTTCTTCTGAAGATCCCTTCTTTACAGGTGTGACAAATGAGCCCAGGGGTTGGCCACTGGAGAAAATGAAATGGGAAAGCATCAGACCATGGATTGAGGGAAAAGTATTACTTTATATTTTCTTTCCTAGGTGATTCAGAAAGTGTTTTCTTCTTGTTCCCATCACAGCTTCTTGAGAAGGAAAGGGTGTGAGCCTGTAATGTTTCAGTATGTGTTTACTTCTTTATGAAATTAAAATCTGAAAGTTAGCCCCTAAACAATACCTAACCATTTATAGGAGAAAACTCAGTACTGCTTGACTCTCTTGAAACTCTCATTTGTTGAGCCAAAGGTTGTTTGGCATCCTGGTGCTAGAAGCCAAGCTTAGCTGGTTCATTAGTTTTTCTAATGCGCCAAGGCAGCTCCATGCGAGGTTGGTCCCTGGCATGGGTTAGGCACAGTTCTGGCTTTTTCACAGTGTTGATCTTATTTTAGATTGTGTAGCACAGTGTGTTCCAGGAACCCTCATCCATAGGATCACCATAGGATTCCAGTGTACAAAGCATTAAATGCACCATGCCAAGTCCTAGCTGCTATGCTGTTCCTCTGGGTGCATCCATCTGCACTTATCACTGAAGCATCTTGTAAAAAGCACTGATTCATCTAGTCTGCTCATGGCCTGACTGGAAGTGGCCCATGTATTAGCTCTTGCCTGTACTGTTCAAAGAAACTCTGCTTGGAGATACGTACGTGTGTTGAGCACCTGTGGATCAATGTGTAATTCCCGCCACAGTGTTCAGACTGTAGAGGACTTCCCTCTCTTTAAATTTGCAAACTATGTCTACAGATGTGTTGAGAAAATATTCTTTGTGGAAGCTGGTGGGATATGAAATGCATTCTGGCTATAGATATTACATTTCTAAGCTTTCTACCCTGCCACAAGCTTGTAGCAGAAATAGCTTTGGGGAGCAGAGGCAGATGAACAAAAGGTACTGAGATGAACGAAATTACGGGGAAATATCAAGGGAGAGGAAAGTATTTATCTCTACTGTAGGAATCCTACCAGTTATCAGACTGCATCAGGAAAAAGAGATGTGGGCAGATAAACTTTAATTCTTCCAGCCACTGAATAACTTTTTAAATCACTGTGAGCTTGTAATAAGCTAATTAAAATCTTTGTTAACTACTCAAAAGTCCTCCACTGGGAAGGTGTGTGTGAACTTAATTGTGTCCTCTTGGCCCTCTGAATTCCTGTTCTGCATACACTTTTCACATTAAACATGCCACCACTCCTTTTTCTGTCTCCTGCCAGTCTCAGAAAACACAGATCTCTCTCTCTGGTAGCTGGCAATCCTTTCTTCAGGAGGTGCTTGCCCTCTGGTTTCACTTCTTCCTTCCTTTTATTGGACAAAAGACCATTGCCAAAAAAATACACACATAAAATCAAACTGAAATTGGGAGGCAATGAGAAGGAAGGTGACAAAGGACAAACAAGAGGAAAACACCATAAGCAAACATATCTTCCTTTCCTGTTGGGTAAGAAGGTCAAGCTTCCTCAGCACACAGCTGAATGCTAGTAATAGCTGTCAAGTTTGTATTACTACTACTACCTGATTTTTTTTGTGCAGTAAATTACTGCGAAAGTCAACAATATTTCTGCCTTTATTGCGGAATCAGAGATATCAGATACAGAATAGACAAAAAGATTGCCTTGATAAAAGTGTTTCTTCCGCTGGAATGATTTATGAGCAGTGTCATCTTTCCAGGTCCTGTTGTAGCAGGTGTGGCAGAATGGAGTCTGGTCTTTGTCTCCCCTGGCCTGAAACAGAGGTGTGAATATTGCTTGTGGACAAACAGGGGCTTCCCAAGCCTATTTAACTTCATAAATCATTTGGACTGGGATGCAGCAGCCAAAACTAGTCAGTCTGAACTGCTAAACTCCTGGGGGCTGGGAAGGGTTGGGAGACCCGGCTTGCTGTATGGCTGGTATGCAATGGTAGTACCTCACAGGCAGGTGTCTTTTTTTCTTTTTTATTAATCACCTGTTGATTGATCTTACTCCATACTAATGGGTAATAATGCACTGTTATCATAGATAAAGTGCCTCACTAATGAAGATTGAAGAGTTTGTACACACCACAACCTTGCCATATGCCTTGTGCCCTTTCCCTCCTTCACTGTGATGTCCTTTATTGCTTGTGAGCTTCTTCATATTAGTTTCTAGCCTTTTATTTTTCCTCCTTCCTTCCCTCTGGATAATTCCAATTATTGAATTCCATCCTGCACGTACAATAAATCATGTATAGAAAGTTGGCCTGGCTGAGCACTGCTTGGCCCTTAGATTAGTCACAACACTGAGGATAAGTTGTATTCATGTATGGGTTTGAAAAAGCATTTTCAAGAAGTGTTTGCTGTAGATTTGTTTTGAGGAATTAGATCCCCTTCATTTGTTTTGGCTCCTCTTGAGCAGTTAACACTGAGGGTGTAATAAGATGGGCCCTGGGGACAGAGTAATGGCGGGTAACATGTGTATCTCTTGGTCTTGTGTCTCCCAGCACTCATGCCAAGATTGCTATACTTTTTCCTGGTGTTCTTGTGCAAATCCATGGGTAGACTGAGAGATTTCACAGCCATTGGTTTTATACCTACAGGAACATCTGGCTCATCATTGCTAGATTCCCCAGACCATGATGAAGAATTGGATTTGGTTTGTGTTGAAGTCACCCTGAATCGCAATTACCAATGGGAAAGAGCAGGTACATAAAAACAGTTGGGAATAAAGTTGCTTAAAGGGGATCATCAGACATGAGGATGAAAGCACCATATTATCTGTCATCAAATTTAAAGTGAACAGCTCAATTTGTTTCCCCATAGTCATTTCCCATCTCCCTACTGCTCCACAGGGAAGTTGTGCTGTCAACAGCAAGGAAAATTCCAGGGAAAAAACACCTGTAAATCAGGAATAACCTCACTAAAATCAAACAGAGTTCTCAATAATAAAACATTGGAAATAAAAAAAAAAGAAAGGTTTTGCTCTCTTTTTCTCCTGTCCAGGACACCATGAAATGAACATTTTTTAATCTAAAATGCCGTGAACTTTAACTGCGTCCAACATTTTTAAAAAAACTATATAGACTCCCAAGTTCATATTTTGGCAGCCAGTTAAGTGGTTTGATTTGGTTTTGGTCTGATAAATGGGGGTAAAAGAAGCAATTGAATATCCACACCTAGAAAGTCCACACACTGCTCCAAATCCTGGTTTAGTTTATCCCTTCTGAATAAAATGAATGACATTCAGTGAAGCTCTCTCTGCCTAAGATACTACTCTGAAATTATAGGGCAGCCAGAGGAGCAGGGGAAAGGGAGATGGATGGAAGCAAGTAAAACACATTAAAATATTTTCATAGAAAGACTTTTCCTTGAGAACAACAATACATTTCCACAATACTCAACTGTCTTTAATGCTTTGGTCCCTTCATTCCTTTGGAAGTGGAGGAAATCCAAAACCCAAACTGGGCAACAATACAACACTCTTGTTTTCTTACAACATAATTTAAGAGTGGAACACTTAAATTTTGATTTTAAGATCACAGGAAATGAGGTGTCATTACCTTTACGTTCCTGGCATGATCTGCTTCTCAAATGAAATGTCAGGATAATGATTATTATTTAAATAAAACAAGGATAACAAAGGCAAAGTAAAAAGAAAAAAAAATATCATGGTTTTGTACATGTATATGTACACATAAAAAAGAAAAAACTACTGAATTACTGAATACAGATGAGATTGGCAAGACCTATTTTTCCCCAAGCAGTTGCATATTCACACTCCAGTCACAAAAATGTCTTTCCTCCTACTTCTAATTTTGTATTGTTGCTCTTTAACCAAAACAAAGTGAAAGGAGATTAAAAGATAGAAGAGGAAATGGTAAGGTATTTCCAAAGATAGTTTCTGTCTTATTCTTTTTTTTTTTTTTTTAAATCATGTGCTGGCATGGTGACAAAAGCTATCTGTGTGTGCCCAGAATGATATTTGGTGATTTATTTTACTATTTCATTTTTAGTTAAATAAGAGCAATGTTCATAATACAAGAATGCCTCTTTCCCAATTTCAGGAGGGAAGAGAAGAGATCCATTTTGGATGTCCTGGATCATAGAACGTGTCCAGCCCTACATGCCTCAGAAACAGGACAAGCAGCAGAAGTAACACCATGGTAGAGGCATGAGATTAACAACCCCAAGACTGAGTAGATGCTCAGCCTAGTTGTGCTTGTGAGTGCATATGGGATACCCAGCTAAAACATTGATCAGTGTAGGATTAATCCCTGTACTGTACCTTTTATTCTCTTATCTAGTGAGTTTTACAAACATCACCTAAAAGAGACAGATGCTGGCGCACATGTGATTTGCGAACACACTAGTTTAATTTCCTTTGTCCCAGTGCATATTTTATAAGCATATATTATTTTGGAAAAGTTTGCCCTAAATGGTGCTTTTTGTTTTCACACTGCAGCTGCGAATGCAGGCAGGGTTGTACTGTGGAAGAAATGTTCTGCACTTTTTAAATGTGGGG
>VZRU01017414.1:575826-603854 GCA_013398155.1 Pedionomus torquatus
CAGATTTGCTTCTTGCTTCTGAGCAGGAATACAAATAAGAAAATCCACTCCTCCCACTTCCCCCTGTTAAAGACTGAAGTGGGACCCAGTGAGCTGTTCCACCAAAAGCAGGGCAGACCCAGCATAGCAGCTGGGTTTGCTGGGCACTTCAGAAAGCCTATTCATTAGACTTGTTTGCTGGTTTCTTGTTATCGAAGTTTACCCTGGTTTTGCTCTGCTTGCTCCCATAGGCTGTGCTGGTGATGGGTAGCTGTTTTGAACCACTGAACCCCAGCTGGTTGGAGCAAACATCTGTATTTCCTCCAGAAACAGCTGCTTTTGGGGTCAGGACTGCATCATAAGGAAGAGCCTTTGCCCTCAGCCAAATCTTTCGCTGTTGGCATTTGACATAGTGTATGGAGTGTAAAGGAGTTTTAGCTTGTATTTAGTTTGTGCTTCCACTTGAAACCTCCCCGTGTGTACAGGTCTCTCTTTTGCTGTTGACTAGAGAGTGCACCTTGGGAGAGGAACTTCTACAGAGACTGAGTTAGGCATGTAGAGTTGGAAATGCAACTCAGCTTGCTGTCAGCAAAGAAACCACCTTATACCACATATTGGTAGGCAACTGCCACAGCCATGAATTCATGTCCTATGCTTTTGTCCTCTGAAGCTTTTAGAAGACTGCAGCAAGTACATACAGACCTCTACATCTCCTCAAACTGTCTCTCCCCCGAGATGTGATGTCCCTTAGTGTTGGTGCAGCAGGCTGCTGACTAGGATGTGGCAGTGGCAGCACATTGGAAGAGCAACATCAGTCCCCTAGAAAAAACATCTGGGTGCTTGTTATGACAATGCAACACACAAGAGATGTGTGGCCAAGCGAGATCCCTTAGGGTCGATCTGTCCCCTATGTCCCTTCCTGAGCACTTNTCACCAGATCCCCCACAGCAACAATGCTTGTTCAATACTAGGGGGGATAGGCACCCTCCAAAAAAACAGATGCAGAGCAGCAGGAAAACAAATAGGAACCCTACTCCTGGAGGTCTTGTCAAAGAAAGGGCTGTGGGTTTGCCCTAGGGAACACAGTACCATACAAACAGCTCTTTGGCTTTGGGCTCACTAGTTAATTTCATTACAGCCATATTTTCCCCTTACACTAAGTTAAAAAAAATGTCTAGACAGAGATGAGAAAATCCCTTTGAGAAGACTTAAGAGGGGTTTCTCTCTCCTTCCCCAGAGCAAAAGTTTGTAATGGGGTTGCTTCGTGATATTGCTGCAGCTGCTGAGACATTTCTAGGCTAGGGAAACTCCATGGGAGTACCAAGAGGAATGGCTTAACTGTGGGGCTCATGTAACTCAGGGTGGGTTGGCTCATTTTGGATTGTGGTGTTTGACTTCAGAAGGCAATCACACTCTGCAGAGGCTTGAGTTTAACCTGGCAGAAGAAGAATGCTTTTGTCCACTATCTTCTTTCCAAGGTGACCTTTAGCTTTATAATCTGATGGGCTCAAGGGTTTGATAATCTCAGATTGTTGGTACTGGATATCAGTTGTTGGCAATCCCCATTTTAAAAATACTTGTGCTGAAGCAAAGATAAACTATTGTCTCCAACTATAGGTTTTTAATAAAGCAAGTCTATGAGAGGGCAAGGATCCAAGCCAATTATAACCTAATTAACCCTCCTAAGCCTTCTTTCTCATCTAAAAGCTCATTCTTTGCCAGTCAGGTTCATGATATCTGTGGGTTGGAAAGTGTAACTGTTACTGACCCATTGTCTACAGCATTCCTGATCCAGATAAATAAATGCAGGCATCCACCTTTAGATGGGTGATTGATTTAGTTACAGTGGTTATAATTGGTCAATTAGGGAGAAGCAGTCTGCTAAATCCAGCAAAATGAGCATGAGACGGAGGGAGGCTGAGCACAGGATTTACCTTGACAGGAAGCAATTTAAACTAAGGGAACCCAGTGTTGCCTATTTAATACTCCATGGAGTGTGAAAAGGCTTTACAGAAATAATTCTTCCCCATATACATTGTTGTAACTAGGAAAAATTAAGTCACTGGTAATCTGAAATCACCATTTTTCTATTTTGATGGCTCATTTGGCATTACATCTTGGAAGCCTGAGAGGAGAGAAGGAAGGAGCATGCCATGATGATCAGCTCAGGGGTGGGTGGCCTGTGAGCATGCTGCCAGCATATCTTGCTGGCTAAATTAGGGAAAAGACATGCAGCACCTGCACATTTCCTCTATTGGTTGTCTTGTGTCCAGAAGTGCTACAAAAGTGTTTGGATAAGAAAAGAGATGGGACCATAGTTCCTATGGCATGATGAGGAATACTATATAGCAACTCAGAGAAGGAATCGGAGAGTGAAGCCAAGAGCAGGTACATTAATCCATCCAAAGGGCATATAGTTGCTTGGCTAAATACATGATGTGAATTCCGAAGAACAGATTTGCTTCTGAGCAGGAATACAAATGAGAAAATCAACTCCTACCACTTCCCCCTGTTAAAGCCTGAAGTGGGACCCAGTGAGCTGTTCCACTAAAAGCAGGGCAGACCCAGCATAGCAGCTGGGTTCGCTGGGCACTTCAGAAAGCCTATTCATTAGACTTGTTTGCTGGTTTCTTGTTATCAAAGTTTACCCTGGTTTTGCTCTGCTTGCTCCCATAGGCTGTGCTGGTGATGGGTAGCTGTTTTGAACCACTGAACCCCAGCTGGTTGGAGCAAACATCTGTATTTCCTCCAGAAACAGCTGCTTTTGGGGTCAGGACTGCATCATAAGGAAGAGCCTTTGCCCTCAGCCAAATCTTTCGCTGTTGGCATTTGACATAGTGTATGGAGTGTAAAGGAGTTTTAGCTTGTATTTAGTTTGTGCTTCCACTTGAAACCTCCCCGTGTGTACAGGTCTCTCTTTTGCTGTTGACTAGAGAGTGCACCTTGGGAGAGGAACTTCTACAGAGACTGAGTTAGGCATGTAGAGTTGGAAATGCAACTCAGCTTGCTGTCAGCAAAGAAACCACCTTATACCACATATTGGTAGGCAACTGCCACAGCCATGAATTCATGTCCTATGCTTTTGTCCTCTGAAGCTTTTAGAAGACTGCAGCAAGTACATACAGACCTCTACATCTCCTCAAACTGTCTCTCCCCCGAGATGTGATGTCCCTTAGTGTTGGTGCAGCAGGCTGCTGACTAGGATGTGGCAGTGGCAGCACATTGGAAGAGCAACATCAGTCCCCTAGAAAAAACATCTGGGTGCTTGTTATGACAATGCAACACACAAGAGATGTGTGGCCAAGCGAGATCCCTTAGGGTCGATCTGTCCCCTATGTCCCTTCCTGAGCACTTGCAGGGGGAACAGCTCTGTCCTTTTAGACAAATGGCTCAAAGGCTTAGTGTTCCTCATCCTGCTCACAGTGATGCAAGGCAGATCATGTGTGCATATACGTGCATGCATGCATGTAGCTATAGAAAAACTTCTGGGATTTCTTCCACCCGCTTTCAGGTAGTGCCCTCAGAGGCTGTGTCGGGTTGCACTTTCTCTTTTATTTGTTACTCCATTCTTAAAATTTGGCTTTTGCAGTTACTCCTGCCATGATTTGGCTTCAAAACAAAATGACCAAGCTGTACCAATCCCCTGCATCATGTGCAGAAAATTGCCAGGACGCTATGGCATTAATAATCTCTAATTGCCAATTCCAGCATCACCTGGGTCCCCATTGCACCGCCCACCCACAGTATTCATTTAAGTCCCTGCCCTGGCTGAGGGTGCTGGGAAGTATGTGTGTGCTGGAGAATGGTTTATGGTGCCAGCTGCATCTGTGGGGGCAAACACTTATCTTCCCCCAGGTATTATGCAGGTTGAGTGATACAATGGCCATGAGTGGAGTTAAAGAGCAGCTGCATTTGCTTCTGCTTGTGGTGGGGTCAGAGTGTGCAAGTCAATGCTGATAGCCCAGTGCCTAAGCCTTTGGTCTGCTGCTCGCAGAACAGGTAGAGATTTAAGTAGCAGCTTCTTTGTCCTATGCTCATAGTGAGTAGTTGATTCATTTATGAGGATGTTGTGGTGGTCATGAGACTCATGAATCATCTGCTAATGTTTACTCATTGCTCCAGTATGCTTGCTGGGGGGAAATCTGAGCACCTTGGGAAGCTACTTTTTCTTTCTCAACCTTGTCCTGGCTCCGTAGTTTGTCTCTGTTCCTAAAAACCCTTTGGAAGGAGACATCTCAGACAGTTCCACAGTAAGGGAGCAAGGTGTTGGGGTGGGTCATTGCCCTGTTTGTATCTGCATTGCACTCTTCCGCATAGCTGAAAATGTGCACCTTCCTCTCCCAAACCCACTCCCTGCCTTGCATTTGTTACTTTCCATGTTGCTGTCCCTGATTTCTATACTCCTAAAACAATGCTCTGTGCTTCCAGTCAGGGTAACTGCCTGCCAAGCTGCTTTCGTGTAACCAGTCTCTGCATTGCTCCAGTCTGCAATACAATCTCAAGGGAGGACAAGCTGTTTTTTACCATTTGGAGTCTGAGATGAGAGAAGTTAACTGCCTGTTGGGCAGTGATGTAAGTCTAGATGATACAAAATTAAGTTAGGAGGTAGAGCAAGGGAGGGGGTGGTTGCTGTCTAAAACACAGCATTTAAATTTTTATCACTGTAATGAATGATCTGGACTGAAGACGATTCATTCTCAAAAGGTAGCAAGATGAGGTGGGTTTCACAGGCCTGATGTTGACCTGGATCTCTTGCCATGAGCACTGAGCAGCACCCCCTTGACACCCCTCCTCGTGCTGTTGGTGGGGGTGGAGGCTGCTGGCCTGAATCAGATTTCAGCTCTGCCCATCCCATTCTCATCTCTCCGAATAGCACCAGCTTGGGATGCTTCAAAGGAGCATGCAGTCAGCAGTTGGTGTTACCCAAGAGTAATCTTACCCCATGGGAAAGGGAAGGGAGTGGGAAAACTCTACTTGACAGAGGGTGAACTAGAGCAATTTGCCTAGGAGGCAGTTCCAGACCAGGTCCAGAAGGGAAAGTGGCAAGGCAGCCCAGAAATCAAAGTCACAGAGGAGCACAAGTGCAAATGTGTACATCAGAAGAGCCTTGGTGTTTCAGAACTGTGCAGCTGATGTAGATTTCTCCTGTGTATATGTGTATTTATTTAGCTACAAAGATAGAGACGGTGACATTATCTTTTTCCACAGTATAGCCCGCTTATGGTATTCAATAATATAATATTAGAGAAAAGCCTTTAATACGGTCTTTAATAAAATACCCTGACCTGATAGGTAGGTTATTGACTATTATAAAGCTGTTAGTGAATCTTTGTGGCAATCCCTTGTATTCATCACATTTTCATGTCTAGTGAATGGTTGTAGATATTGCCAGATGTGGTCTCAGAGTGGAGAGCAACTGAGATAAAAATTGCAAAAGCAGCTAAATGATGAATGGGCTGAAATCCCACTTCCAATCAGACCCAGGGCATGCTGTGAAAGGATTTAAGCAAGCTACCTCCCAGGAGTTTAAAAGTCTCCTGAACAGTTTGCCCAGCTTCCTTGGGAGAAAGAGGAGTGGTCAGAAACTGGATAATCTGATCTTTATATTAATTTTATCACAGAGATTACTTTAAATCCTGAAGCAGGAGATTATATAACCTGATAGTATTTACCGTTGCAACTCTGGAGGGCCACACAAGTGTCTCATCATAGGACTTACTGATTCTGTTTTGACTTTGATAACATCTTACTGTAGCCAGCACCCTAACTCTGCACTGTATGACATGCTGATTTCTTGCCCTGCCTTTGATTTTTAGCATTTTCTAGTCGTCTTCTGTGCAATTTTGGAAAAAAAGAAATCTCATTTCTAACTTCCCTGGTACATGATTTTTTTAGTCCCAATTGCTCTTCAGTTAAGGAGAGGGAAGGGCTGCAGTGAACTTCCCTGTTCTTGTTTCTGTTAACTCCACAGTTTCCAGTTTCAGAGCTTAAATTTATTTTGTAGTCATGCCCAGAGATGTCCCCTGGGAAAGTCTTAGCATCATTGCTGTAGGTACTGTACAAACAGAAATAACAAACCCCATGTCTATGGGAACGGGAACTTTGGGGCTCTAAACAGAAAGGACAGATTTTCATAGAGGGACTGTGCTAAAGCAGCTCCCACTTGTGTTGGTGGGAGACGTGTACTCTTGCAAATCTCAAAGCAAATGCACATCATCTGATTGTCCTGTGCTGGGACTCCTTTTTTTTTTTTTTTTTTTTTTTTTCTAATAGAAGATACTAGTGCACAGCCTCACTGCAGAGCATTCCTGTTGTCCAGGTCTGTGCTACTGAGTTCTGCCTTCACCAACTGGCTTCTGCACCCCACGTTTCCATGCATCTGCTGTGAGCTGTGAACACTGCTGCTTTTTAGCCTTCTGAATCAATTCAAAGGGTTATTTGAGTATTGAGGGGAATGAACATATTTGAGGTGAGAGATAATAGCTAACTGGTGACAAAAATAGTCAAGGAATTTTTTGGCAAAGTGGTGGCATTGGCCAAAAAAACCTTTAGTAACAAGATTAAGCTACTCTCTGACAAATAACATCCTAAAGAAAGCACCTAAATATGTGGTGTGGACAACATTAGGTCAACTTGAAAGAGTTAACATCTAATCGCAGATTTGGTTTCCTTGATTGACAGACAATTTTCAAAAAGACTGCAGTTTGTCAAGAAGTCATTCTCCTCTTCTTCCAGAAATGTTTCTTTGAAACCACGGCAGGCAATTTCCTGCCTGTGATGGCATTCAAGACACAAGATACCCTTGTCTTTGACAGCAAAGGACATTTGTTTCATTTGAGCTTTTTCCGTTATCACTAACAACAATAAAATTGTCAAGTGTGTGATTTGAAACTTCAAATTCAGTATAAACTTTTTGTGTAAGCAAGGGACATTGACGATAATAACTTTTTTCTCCCATCTATACTGATATATGTGACATAGAAATGGACAAATGGCAAAGATTGGCTGATGTGTATGTATGGTAACTTATATAAACTATCAACCGACCAACAAGGTTGCAGTGAGGTAATATTTGAATTTATTAATAATTTCCCTTTGCCCATTGGTCCAAGGTAAAGATGTGATGCTTCTTAGCAGTGCAGACAGAGGAAGACTCATTTTAATTGCAGTTTGGAAATACTGTCTGTCAACACATGGTAGCATTGTTTTATTTTTATGGAGAAGCTGGATGCATTTGAACCTGACCCAAAACCCCAAAGCTGTCTCTTTCCATTCTGAACAAATCAATCATGTTAAATAACTGATGATGTTGAGTATTTTAGTTTTTGAGTGTCTAAACAATGAGACTTGAAAGTTGCCTGAAATTTGCCAGTTTTGGATTTGCTAAGTTGAATATAAAGTCTGTGGGTTATGTAGAGACAAATGGGATCTTTAGACATCCTTCCAAATACTGGCCTCAATTTTCAATTTGTCAGAGTGCAAGTCCTGCAAAGTGTGGGTGAGCTGGTGTATTGAGAGGAGAACGGACTTCATCCTGTGATCCATGACTTCAGCACGTGGAATTGCTAAACTTCGTGTGATGCATATCACTAGACTTCAGCTATGGCTAGGTGAACTGTAACATTAGTTCTTAACACTGTGGTTGAGTCCTTACAAGGTTTTGGCTTTTCATGACATACTTTTCAAAGTTTTGGGTTTGTTTTCTTTTAAAGGAAATAGTCGTTGTCACACAACCACACCTCAATAACTTTTAAAGTGAGGCTTTATTATGGAAATTATCTCAAACTCCAAGTATTAGTCTGTAGACTGAGAACACCCAAAAGGTGCTTGTCAGTAACAGGGACTTGGCAAAAAGCAAATAAGGAGTAGAGCTTAATTCAGCTACTTGAGACCTTACAAAGCTTAGAGGAAAACTAAACAGACACATGTTTAAATACGATAAACTCGTATCAGTGCAAGGTATATAGTAGCAGTTACTTGCCATGTTTGTGCTTTTGCCCTCAGTGAGGTACAATGCTCTATATTTTATCTTCACCATTGGGATCAAGTGCAGGTGTGCTCTTGGTTGGTTATAGAGGTATAGCTGGTTGATGGTAACTTGTATTGCAGTAACCCCATAGCATTCAACAACATGCCTATACTCCAATCTTGACCAAAGGCAAACCAGCAGCACCAGGAGGCGAGTGGGTGGCACTGCCTGCCTATCCTGAGCTGCTTTAAAACAGGTGCGGTCATACAGAGGTGACTCAGAAACATCACTCATTTTTATGTTAACAAGAAACAGCCCCCATCCCAGAAAAAACACTTTTTGTTTTATCTTCCAGCCCTCTTTCCACTCTTAAGCTACTACAACCTTCAGCCCCCATAGAACAAAAATACATGGCAGTACAATGTCCTCATAAAAGCAATTTAACTTTTGCTGCTGAGTGATAGCATTTTCAGCTGAATTACAGGCAAAAGCCTGAATCTAACAAGGTATTTTTTTTACTTACTAAAAATTAACCAACAGTAAAAGTATAGTTACTGCCACTGGAAATATGACTCGTTGAATAAAAGTTATGGCAACAGTAAGAATCAGCTATGGTATGTTAATTTGAATCTGCTGTAAATCTGTCAAGGTTGCAAGTCAGTTTAAGAGCTAAAACATAATTGTTGTAAAACACCGAACTACAATTTATATATATTTTTCCAAACCACTTTTGGGCTAGCAATATTTCAGCTCTGTAATCACAATTTGAACCTTTCAAAAGGTTTTTTTATACAAGTCACCAGAAGCGGTATTTTATTACTTTTCTTTCTGTGGGATTCTTTGAATGGAATACGCTTTTGGGGGGAGAAATGGTCCGGGTTTAAAAATCAGCAGAGCCTACCTTATGCTTGCTCCTGTTTTCTGAAAGATCAATGTCAATCCATCTGGAGCTCGATGAAAATGACTGTCAAAGGGGGGTTATGCTAGTTAGATTTCAGATGATGTTTGACCCTGGAGATGTGCTTCCTGTAATGGTTTTCTGTCACAGCAGGTAGATAAGATTTTTTTTTAAAAATAAACACATATTAATAACCTAAATATCTTTTAAAAAGTAACTTTGCTTACAGTATTGTATAATCCTGCAAACTGCTTCAAAATTGATTAAATAATTAAATTAGTGGTTTAGACTGTCAGCTTTCAGTCCCAAGTGTCTTTAGGTGTGTTTTTCCATGACAGTCACCTTGACTGTTACTCAGTTTGCTACCTGTCTTCTTGGATGAGCTGTGATGGTCACTGAGGAAGCAGAGGGGACAAGCAGGATACCTGCATTATGCTTTAAACATCTGTCTAATATTACAATTAGGAAGTAATTTGAGAGCAGGAAACACACGTGAGGAGTTGTGTGTGGGCGTCACTCTCCAGCAGAAACTCTAAGGGTACATTCCCATTAAACCCATCTTTAGCTGCAGAGAGAAATCTATTTATATACTGTCTGCCATCCTTGAAAAAAACTAACCAAAACCAAACCAAGCAACGACCACCCTCCAAAAAACTAAACCAAACCAAAACAAAGCTGCCAGATAGTACTTTTAAAGTCCTGATTGTTGGTCAATATACCTTAATAATATAAAGGAGATAATCTGTCAGCTTTTAGAGCAAAAGCACCAGCTTTGGGCAAAGAGATAAAGAATTGAGTATTGTCCATTCAAAGGCAGGAGTTTCTGGAGAGAAGTCCCCAGGGGCCAAGTACCCTTTATAGGTGATAAGCTCATCAGGCAAGCTTTATGGAGACTGACGATTTTGGGTGAGTCCTTATAGGTTTGAGGTGAAATCTGGGTCCTTTGGATCTTCTGTACTCTCCAGTCACACTTGGACTGCAGCAGGCTCCTGAAAGGAGTTATTGCAGAGGGCGTACAGTTGTCTTGAGTTCAGACCTACAGGAGCTTCTCTGAAGATGCTGTGGGAAAGACTTAAAGAAAAAGATAAGGCAGCCTATTCATTTTTCCTTATTAGAAATTCTTTGTAAGCTTGTAAAGCTTCCCTATTCCAGAGGACATTTACATTTGCTGATTGAGGAGAGGAGGGGAAATGGCAGTAAAAGTTAATCAGTTGAGGCTAATTGTCCTGGTTTGAGGTAAAACTGACCCAACTTTCTGTTCAATAATTTTACTCCTTAGCTAAGCCTCTTCTAACTTTCTAAATTTAACAGCATATTGTGCAGAAAACTGTCCGGTCTCAGAGGCATAAGACTTATGTCCTATGATGATTTGATACCAAGGAATGGTATGCAGAGAGACTCTTGCTTATACTTATTGCTATAAAACCCAAGCTCAGCTAACTTTGTTATTTGTCTCCTTGGAGGGTCAGAAACAGAAAAGCGTAGAGGAGTCTCATCTGCAAAGGGAAGTGGAGAGGAGAGGTGACCCAACCTGACCAACAGGTCTATCCTATCTGCTCTATGTTCAGTGTAAAAGATGGGAAATCAAAGGGTCAGCCCTCTTTCTTCAGTGGCCAGTGTCCAAAGAGGACCCTGTCTGTTCATCTGCCCTTGAGCCTGGTACATGCATTCATGACTCCAGGCTGGAATTCAGTTCCCATCCATTGCTGAGTCCAGTCTGGGACTTCAGTGCCTGCCAGAGATGTCATCCTGGGCGCTTGATACAGTTGTACAGTTTTCTATATATTGTATCTATTTAATAATTTCCTTTTAATGTTATTGTTAATATTGCATTAAAGTAGTTTAATTCCTTCTAAACTCATAAATCTCTTTATCCCTCCTCCTCTCCTTGGGCAAGAGGTGGGGGAGAGAATCTGTCATCTCATCATCGGCCAATTCAACGTAAACCATGACACTAATGAGTTTTGCAGTCATTTGAGAGATTAAAAAGAGAGAGAAAAGGATGGCCCATGTGCTTAAGTAAAAGATAAATACCCTTTTCCACCTATTATTTTGCTACATTATTTTGCATTTCACTCTTTTAAATTTAAATTTAAGCATTAAGGAAAAGGGGGCTTGACAATTATTTGGCAGATATCAGACCAGGCTGAATTAGTGCAGTGAGACCATCGACCATCTGCATATTCTGGGCTGCTGTGACTTTCAAAGCTAACACACTTCACTTTAATAGGTTGTGATGGCCAGAGTCTGCACAAAAAATAATGAGAACCAGGGAATTTTTTTTTTTTTTATTTACTTGTTACTTGTGTTAAAATGGAGCATTTCCTGCTTCCTGCAAGGAAGGGGCCAGGTGCTTGCTTGCATTAAAGTCATAGCCCTCTATCATTGTCTCCGGGCAAAGAGGATGCAGAAATTAGCCTGTTCTGTAACATTTACAGTCCAAACAGATAGGGAAAAATTATCTCAGAGTCAGGAGATATAGGGAAGCAGAGTGTGAGGAATAGAGTCCCAGTAGCAGTCCCTGCTGGCCCCTTATCCAAATGAGGCAGTTTCAGGAATCTGAAGGGGGATGATCCTCACCTTGCCTTTAGTATCACATCGCTGTTTTCTGATCATGAAACTTCTCTCGCTTCAAGTCTAATGACTAGGCAATTTACTCTCTACAGCCACACTTAAGACCCTCTCAGCCCTGGCAGGGTACCAAGGGTGCACCATGGTTGGCCATGCAACGTATATCCCCTTCACCAGCAGGAAGGGCAGGTCCCTGTAAGGACACTGATCCTAGTTCAGCACCTGAACCAGTGACTGCCAACTGCTATGCCTTTCTGCATATCTTTTTCGAAGTAAAGAGATTGCTGCATATAATGGGAGAAAAAGCCTTTCAGACCGTGTTTGATGCGATCTTTGGGTTTCAAAATCAAGACATCATCTAGCTGTCAGCAAAGAGAGCAAAAAACTTGCAGGAGAATCCTCTTTGGTTGCTGTTTCCCTGTAACAAGAAAATGACAAGAAAGAAAAAAAGGCATTTTATTGTGAAGTCGCTCAGGCTTGCAAATGCACTCTGCCATCTACATGCTTTCTTTTGCTTGCATTGTGCTTGGCTTGGCAGGAACCTCCTTCATTATCCTTCCCCATCCCGCTTCCTCTCCTGTTCCAAGGCAACACTACAACCCTCATTAAAAGTGAGGTGCAAGGAGTACAGAGCCTTTGTCCTTATGTACTTGGAGAGAGGGAATGCAAACTGGGAGAGGCTACAGTGACTTGTGCTCATGCTGCATAGATGAAGAGATGGATGTAGTGATGGAGCCCAAGAGCATTTGAGAGAAAGGAAAAACCTTCATAAGAGGGACATGGGACATATCTAATAACACCATGAGACAGTACCAGCAGATATTCACTATTAAGAAAAGACTTTGAATCTGCTGAGGTGCATACAGCAAGCAAGATGGTCTGCTTGTTAAACACTGAGGGCTGCAGCAAGAGGCTGACCAGTTCCTCTTACCCTTTGCTCTCACAAAGCACACAATAGCCGCTGCCCTTTCTTGCCATTTTTTATACTTTTTATTACAGTTTGGTTTTTTATTTTGGTCTCATTATTGCAGTCGCTCTCAGCTTGCATTCCCTCTCTCCAAGTACACAAGGACAAAGGCTCTGTACCCCTTGCACAGGCAGGGATTTGATGGATAGACTACTTGGTGGACAAGGATCTGGCTGGATAGCCACACTCAAAGGGTTGCAGTAAACAGTTCAATGTCCAAGTAGTGGCCAATGATGAGTGATGTTCCTCAGGGGTCAGTACTGGGGCCAGTGCTGTTTAACATCTTTGTTGGAGACATGGACAGTGGGACATGTGCACCCTCAGCAAGTTTGCCAATGACACCAAGCTGTGTGGTGTGGTCAACACCCTGGAGGGAAGGGATGCCATCCAAATGGACCTGGACTGGCTTGAGAGGTGGGCTAGTGCAAACCTCATGAAGTTTAACCATACCAAGTGCGGTGTTATGGCAATCCCAGGAACAAATACAGGTTGGGCAGAGAATGGCTTGGTCATTTACTGCATAGAGGACAGGGTCAGACAAGCTGTCAGGGAGATCCTCCCATTGAGTCACGAGGCTCAGAAAGAACCCCCTTGCTTGCTAAACTCCTTCTCAGAGAGGAGTCTAAGTGCGGCTGGATCCAGTCCTAGTCCCAGACTTGGTCAACAGTTTATGTCCAAAGGATTATGTATGCACAATCAATCCTTTATATCACTTAGCTAAGATTTCAAAGTTTTACCAAGCTATTAGTCACCTTACTGAGAATCTGTTGTGGCAAGAAATCTCTCAGCCTCAAGGAGTAGAACCTTAAGCAAGTGTCCTCACAAAAGGGGANTTCCTGGAAGGTGTCAAGGCCAGGCTGGGCGGGTCTTTGAGCAACCTGGTCTAGTGGAAGGTGTCCCTGCCCATGGCAGGTGGTTGGAATGAGATGATTCTAACCATTCTATGATTCTATATCAGGTAATTCCAGAGAAGTGATTTTGCCACTTTACTCTGCTCTGGTAAGACTCCACTTGGAGTACTGTGTGCAGGGATGGAGCCCTCAATATAGGAAGGATATGGACCTGATGGAGAGAGTCCAGAGGAGGGCCACGAAGATGATCAGGGGGCTGGAGCATCTCTGCTATGATGATAGGCTGAGGGAGCTGGGGTTGTTCATCCTGGAGAAGAGGAGGCTCTGGGGAGACCTCATAGCATAGGGGGCCTACAGGAAGGCTGGAGAGGGGCTGTTAACAAAGGTCTGCTGTGTTAGGACAAGGTACAATGGATTTAAATTAGAGAAGAGTAGATTTAGGTTGCATATTAGGAAAAATTAGGAAAAATTTCTTTACTCTGAGGGTGGTGGAACACTGGAACAGGTTGCCCAGGGAGGTGGTTGAGGCTCCTTCCCTGGAGATATTCAAGATGAGGCTTGATGAGGCCCTGGTCAACCTGTTGTAGTTGGGGGTGTCCCTGCGACTGTGGGGAGGTCGGACTAGAGACCTTTGAAGGTCCCTTCTGGCCTGGATGATTCTATGAACACACTGCTTTCCATTCCATGACTGCACAGGTGAGGTATTGGTGGGGTTGGGAGTCACAGATGAAGCAGAGGGCCAGCTCTGCCATTCCTATCCTATCATGCAAGAGAGATGCCTCTAGAAACCCTTTTCCTGCCTGTTTGACTGGACAAGGCTGAAGCAATTTCCCTCTAAATATAGCTCTGCTCACATGGTGGAGCCAAGCTCCACTGGCAAAGCAAAGCACAAGCAAAGGGAAAGCCAGATGGCCAATTCATGCTGAAAAGCAGCATGAGGAAATAGAGAAGACAGGCAATAACTTGGCACAGTTACCAATTTTTTGGATGCCTTGGAGAAGGCATTTTACCTTTCAGTACCACTCTTTTCACTTACTCTTATCTTTTCAAGATTTTTTTTCTGTTGGTGATACCTACTTGTCAGGGAGTGTATCTCCCAAAAGTGGAAATTCACAGCATGCAAACTTCAGGCATGTAATATGAAGTATTTAATCAAAGAAAAGAAGCAGATTCATCCTCTTAGCAAATCATTTCTGACTGTAGCAAGCCTTGGCTTGTAATTGTGGTGATGACTTCACTCATTTGTACCAAATCTGTGTGCTGTAGGATCTCCTTGTCATATGTAGGATTACATTTTGTTAAATCATCTGGGGAATGTGAGGCCATATTTGTGCTGGTTTTATGAGGACAGACAGCACCTTATCCAGCAAATTGTTGCCTACACCAGAGCTATACCTGTGTGGTTTTTTGGGGGGGATATTTATTTCAGTTTTGTGACCATGGATCAGCAAGCAGGCAGTTGGTAACTCTGGGCTTAGCACCATTTTTGAATGAGTAGTAAATAAAGGTTTTTCCTTTTGTAGACCCACAAGTCTTAAAAACCCGTGTTTCTCAGGGCAGACATTGATACAGTTTTCTTGCTCCTCAACAGAATGAGTGAGTGAATTAGATCTCCGTTTTATAAAGACTCAAAATTATTATACTTTATATTTGACTTTCTTCTGACCTCATGCACTTCCCACTCTTTCCTTTTTCCACCCAGTCTGCCTGGAGGCAAATTTTCAGAGTCCCTTCAGCCTCTCTGCCAGAAGCAGCTGTGGCTTCTCTGCCCCCTGCTCCTCAGGCCAGAGACCCTCTGTTTCTAGAGCTGAAGCTTCTATGGATTGCAACCTAGTAGTATAGCTCTAGTTACTAATTTCTTGCACAGTAAGCTAGAGTGTTGGTCTGTCCATGGCAGCTTGGAAGCTTTGGGAATGGGGCACAAGAGAGCTGGAGGGGTGCAGTGACTCCTCACTGGATGTTCATGTGATGGAAAGACAAGGAGATGGCACTTAGACAGGGAAGTTTCTATCTCTGCACCAGAGATTTGCCCTGGATGTTGTGTTGCTTTGGCCAGTTCCTCTCATCTGCCTTTGCACATATTTGCTTCAAAGCTGCTACAATAAAAAGTAAAGGGCCAACTATCTACTAGTCCAAGTGCACTTAGAAAATTACACTGTGCCACCAAACTCTAGGAAATGGGTTGAATTGTAAAAGTAGGAACACTNGCTGGAGAGGGGCTGTTAACAAAGGTCTGCTGTGTTAGGACAAGGTACAATGGATTTAAATTAGAGAAGAGTAGATTTAGGTTGCATATTAGGAAAAATTAGGAAAAATTTCTTTACTCTGAGGGTGGTGGAACACTGGAACAGGTTGCCCAGGGAGGTGGTTGAGGCTCCTTCCCTGGAGATATTCAAGATGAGGCTTGATGAGGCCCTGGTCAACCTGTTGTAGTTGGGGGTGTCCCTGCGACTGTGGGGAGGTCGGACTAGAGACCTTTGAAGGTCCCTTCTGGCCTGGATGATTCTATGAACACACTGCTTTCCATTCCATGACTGCACAGGTGAGGTATTGGTGGGGTTGGGAGTCACAGATGAAGCAGAGGGCCAGCTCTGCCATTCCTATCCTATCATGCAAGAGAGATGCCTCTAGAAACCCTTTTCCTGCCTGTTTGACTGGACAAGGCTGAAGCAATTTCCCTCTAAATATAGCTCTGCTCACATGGTGGAGCCAAGCTCCACTGGCAAAGCAAAGCACAAGCAAAGGGAAAGCCAGATGGCCAATTCATGCTGAAAAGCAGCATGAGGAAATAGAGAAGACAGGCAATAACTTGGCACAGTTACCAATTTTTTGGATGCCTTGGAGAAGGCATTTTACCTTTCAGTACCACTCTTTTCACTTACTCTTATCTTTTCAAGATTTTTTTTCTGTTGGTGATACCTACTTGTCAGGGAGTGTATCTCCCAAAAGTGGAAATTCACAGCATGCAAACTTCAGGCATGTAATATGAAGTATTTAATCAAAGAAAAGAAGCAGATTCATCCTCTTAGCAAATCATTTCTGACTGTAGCAAGCCTTGGCTTGTAATTGTGGTGATGACTTCACTCATTTGTACCAAATCTGTGTGCTGTAGGATCTCCTTGTCATATGTAGGATTACATTTTGTTAAATCATCTGGGGAATGTGAGGCCATATTTGTGCTGGTTTTATGAGGACAGACAGCACCTTATCCAGCAAATTGTTGCCTACACCAGAGCTATACCTGTGTGGTTTTTTGGGGGGGATATTTATTTCAGTTTTGTGACCATGGATCAGCAAGCAGGCAGTTGGTAACTCTGGGCTTAGCACCATTTTTGAATGAGTAGTAAATAAAGGTTTTTCCTTTTGTAGACCCACAAGTCTTAAAAACCCGTGTTTCTCAGGGCAGACATTGATACAGTTTTCTTGCTCCTCAACAGAATGAGTGAGTGAATTAGATCTCCGTTTTATAAAGACTCAAAATTATTATACTTTATATTTGACTTTCTTCTGACCTCATGCACTTCCCACTCTTTCCTTTTTCCACCCAGTCTGCCTGGAGGCAAATTTTCAGAGTCCCTTCAGCCTCTCTGCCAGAAGCAGCTGTGGCTTCTCTGCCCCCTGCTCCTCAGGCCAGAGACCCTCTGTTTCTAGAGCTGAAGCTTCTATGGATTGCAACCTAGTAGTATAGCTCTAGTTATTAATTTCTTGCACAGTAAGCTAGAGTGTTGGTCTGTCCATGGCAGCTTGGAAGCTTTGGGAATGGGGCACAAGAGAGCTGGAGGGGTGCAGTGACTCCTCACTGGATGTTCATGTGATGGAAAGACAAGGAGATGGCACTTAGACAGGGAAGTTTCTATCTCTGCACCAGAGATTTGCCCTGGATGTTGTGTTGCTTTGGCCAGTTCCTCTCATCTGCCTTTGCACATATTTGCTTCAAAGCTGCTACAATAAAAAGTAAAGGGCCAACTATCTACTAGTCCAAGTGCACTTAGAAAATTACACTGTGCCACCAAACTCTAGGAAATGGGTTGAATTGTAAAAGTAGGAACACTCTGAAGCTTTTTTCTTTTTAAACAGCAGCAGTGAGTGTATTGAGGGAACCATTGAGAAAGCATGAGGAGGGTAACAAAGGGCTGAGATATTATTTTCTGTTAAAACACACATAAGCATTCATTCCAGTCACAAGTATTCCTTCCCGTGTACGAGTGATTCTTATTTACTGTGAGTGTAGAAACTAGAGCCACACTGTGGTACAGGCGTCTGGTAACACAGACGCTGTTACAGGTGACAAATTAAATCCAAACATTTCAAATTAACACCTTTGTTTCCAGAGAAGACACAAATTAATTGGCAGAAGAACTCGGTAGCACCGTGGTGCCACACTCAAAACCAAAGTGAGACAAAACTATGCCTGAAACTTCTCTTTATAATATATAGTATGCTGAAGCTGAGATTTGTCCTGGGCTGGGGAAAATGAGTGCAGTTAGATATTCGCTACTTGCTGAACATCCACCAGCTCCATAGGTGGGACATCAAACTAACTCCAGCTTCAGGGCTGCAAGGTCTGCTGGCTTGCCATTTAACCACAGCAAGTAAGATGAACCCTCCCAAAATTGAGAATAGATTAAAAAAAAAGAGTAGAACTTCAAAGCCTTTTAAACATCTAGGTAGAAGCTGCCATCACAACCTGGAAACTTGATTTAGTAGCAGGAGGAAAGGTATAGGGAAAAGTGACACAAACCTGAAGCTTACAATAGACAGTTCAATGTTACAGGGATTTCATCTGGTTTACTACAAGACTGTATCAACCTGTTCAGGCCATCCCCAACTAGATCCTTGTGGTCCCTCAGATCCTCCACATACCTTTGGAGTGTTAGGAATAGCATTTAGGTCATTTAGCAATAGGTCATTTTGAATTTGCTTGGCCAGCCTGCAACAGTTCAGATCTGGTTCATGGCAATGAGTAAGTGTTTGCTTTTTCTTTATTGTGTGTTACAGAAAACATGCGGAAAGAAAGCCTCAAAAAGATACCCAAACTCAAGCTGGGAGAGGGTCAGCACAGAGGTAGTTGTATAGAACTGGGATGTGCTGTGGGTACTTGCAGAAAAACTGTCTTCAAATGCTATGGAACAGGGAGCAATCTTGCTGGCTCACTAGCTGATTAAATGAAACATTGGCTTTCTGCAGGAAAATGGGCCCTTTGAGAGGTTCCTGTGCTAGCTGTTGGAGCTTATGTAACTACATTTAAGCAGAGTGCAGAGGTACAGTTTGCTGGCTTGTCTGGCTGCTGAAGCCAGCCTTTCCAGTGACCTCTGGGCATCTTGAACCAGCCCTTCCATGCCCTTCTTCTAGCAGCAGGAAGCTGATTACACCACAGAGTATTTCTGCCATCCTTGTTGGAGTCTAAGGGTAATGCAAAACCTCCTCTGAGGCTTGCATTCCTTTGCTTCCTGAGCACAGAAAAATTAGTAGGATTTTGGGCTTCTAAATCTCAGTGAGTTTGAAACCTTTCTACCTTGTGCAGAAGATTGACTTTGTTATTTGAAGAGAGTCAGACTACCAACTTCCTGCAATCCTGGCAGAAACAAATAGCTCCAGTATTGCTTGCTTTATTCATCTGCAATGCTGAGTTGGGTCTGGCTGAGCACAGGGCCTGCAAGGCTCCAGCTGCAGGTTCATGGATGAAGCCATTCACTCCCTGATCCAGGGCTCCCTCCCCTCTCTTCACCTCTTGCTCCCAGACATCATTCATATATGCTATATATCCAGCACAACCACTGTGTAATTGTACCCAGTCTAGTTTAGTAAAAGACGCAGACCAAGATTAACCCATTTACCTGGTCAGTCTCTGCTGCCCCAGCTCAGAAGTGTTTTGGGGAATGATGATTTGAGATTGCTGGCAAAAGCAAAGGAGGTTGGAGACAAGCTGAGTGTGGGTGTAGCCCAATGCTGTCCAGGTCTGAAGATGAACAGAACCTCCCTTCACTCTGAGCTGCTGAAGGAGAGTTTCAAATCAGGAGCTGTTGTGGATTCACATCCTCCAGCAAGTTAGCACGGAGAAGACACATGAGGGACATGAACCATGAGTTCTGCATGTTGTGGGTTAAAATGCTATCAACTTGCTGAGCAGAACATTTAAATTGTGCACATCTGGAATGTGTGGAAGTTGTAATTATAGATACGTGGCACACCAGGTTACTGTGTTGGCTTCTGAGTTGTTGGAGTTTAAGCCTGGAATAATTTTGCGTGATTCATGGTGTTAATGATGCACTTTCTTTGCAGTAGAGGAAGAATTCTATTGTCCTTTCTTCTTCTTTTTTTTTTTTTTTTTCTTTCAGTGTGGTTTTGCTTGACATCTGTTGATTAGTATTACTTTTTCTCCAGTTTGTATTAATTTCTGCAAATTGGTCCCTGCAGTGAGAGCCTGTATAAAGGTATTGTGCCACATCTTCTAAGTCTGCCTTAATGTTCCTGTATCTGTCTTTTGAAACAAACAGTTAAAAGGGAAAAATGCCGTCTGTGGATTTCTGTCATGATGCCAGTGGAGTCCATTTTCTGTCTTGTTGGTAACTATCTGATCTGACTTGCACCTACAACAGACTGTGTTTGGGGGGAAAAACTATCACTGCTTTTATTTCATGTCTGGCCTGATGAGAATAGTAATGAGAATGGCAAAGCAGTTGGATCCCCAGCTAGCCAGCTACAAAGCAGGCAGGCTGAGTCCCCAGTGTACTGTCAATTCCATGTGTTGTGTAGGCAATTAACACCAATGCTGAAATAATTAATAATGAGAAAACGTCAAAGGGTTCGGGTACTTCAGTTCATATGACTGCCAGAAGCCCAGATTGTTATCCAGGCTTGTTTAGGAGTTGTCTGAGTAGTTCTTATAAACAGCCTTTGATGCTGCAAACCACAAGAAGGCTGGGGCTTTCACCCCAAGTTTCACATGTTCAGACATCTAAAAAGCTTAGAACACCTTTTTTTTTTAATGGAGAATGAGCATTTATAGTCCATCTAATATGATATGAGCTGGTTTGTATCTCATCAAAAGACATATAATTGTTCTATTTTAGATGTGCTGCATGGGTTTATTTACAACAGGTTGTCAGTCACAAGTTCTGCATTTTTAAATTAATGATTGAATTCTTTTGAGGATGATCTCTGGAGCAGGCAGAAATACAGAGGAGGAGGCTGGCTGTGATGCCACAAATAGAATAGATGCCACAGAACCTATTTTCGCCTATTTCATACCCTGAGGACAGAAGTAGCCTATATATTTTATGGAATTATCTATTGAACCTTCCTAATCTATTGAACCTTCCTCAGCAGTAACTGAATCTCTTTGGATGGATCAGAGAAACATCTGCAACTAAAATGTCCACAGAAAACAAGCATGTATCACTTAAAAAAAACAAACCAACATCCAACCAAAACCAAACCAAACCCAAACCCAAGCAACTGACCAAAACCCCAAAACCAAAAAAACCCAATAAAACAAAACAACTTAAGTTTCAATTCTTGACTGGCTTGATCTCACAGACTGTTTGGTCCTCCTGGAACCCAATGTAGAGTAGCTGTAGGACTTTGAGAACTTCTGGGCCTTGAAAAGTCTCATCTACCTCAGGCTCACGTGGCTTGTGGGACTCTCAGAGAGCAATCATGGAATTGTCAGAGCTGGAAGGGATCTCTAGAGATCATCAAGTCAACTCCTCTGACTCAGGACTGCATCCAGGCAGGTCGTGAAAATCTCCAGAGAAGGGGACTCTACAACCTCCCTGAGCAGCCTGTTCCAGTGCTCTATCACCCTCATTGTAATATGAGGTTCTTCCTAATATTTGAATGGAATTTCCTATGTGCCAGCTTGTGCTTGTTGCCCCTCATCCTGCCACTGGGTACCACTGTGAAAAGAATCTGGCTCCATCCTCCTTCAACCCACCCTTTAGATACTTACGCATTAATAGCCTTCTCTTCTTCAGGCTAAAGAGTCCCAGCTCTCTCAGCCTTTCCTCATAAGGCACATGCTCCAATCTCTTAATCATCTTTTTTTTGCCCCTCACTAGACTCTCTCCAGTAAAGAAAGAAGTATTGGGTATTTCTAAAACTGATGAAAAAAATTGTGTGCATGTATTTATATTTAGCCTGAAAACATATTTGGTTGCTTTAAATTGAAGATACTTGAAAAAACTAAATGGGATGTCTAATACAGTTCTCCAGCACTGCCCCTTTGCATCTTGCTTCATTGGGCTTGATCTGATCATATGTGCAGCAGTGTTTTAGGTCCTGTCCTACAATTATAAACATCTATTTTTCCTATAGAGGCACACAAGTCGCTGTGGTAATGACCAACCTACTGTCTGCCAAGTATAAGGAAGGGTAAAAAACAGAACTGAGCAACATGAGACTCATTTGAAGAGTGTGGCGTGTGGCACAGGAATGCTGCTGGTGGGCCACAGTGCAGATTTTCTTCATGCATGTCTGTCTTCAGAATATATTTAGATATGTACTAGCACATATGTTCTTTAAAAAGTTTAATACTGACAAGAATAGTTAAGCTTTAAAAAATATGAACAAAAAAAAAAAGTAGTCAATATTTTGTTATATAAAGAGATACTTGTTGTAGAAAAGTTACATACAACCCAAATCATCTATTAACTTTACCTCATTGGTGGCCTCCTTGATTTCAAAGGCCTTTGAGTAGACTTCTACAGAGAAAGTTTTAAATGTTCTTGCATTATAGTTAGCATTTAAAAAATCAGAACTTACTTATTTTTTAATAACTACACATACTTCTTGCCTCTTTCTAAGGTTGCAAGCCAAACATCTGGCTTTTAGGTTCAGTGATTCTTGGATCATGATCAAAGGGAAAGATTGCCAATTACCCCCCATGATCTCTCCACCACATGTATTTGATGCCATCTTTTTTCCATTTGATTCATTTCATCTAAGCTTGATATTAAATCCCTTACCAAATTCAGATTTGCCATGAATTTCCCATTGCTCTGACAGCACATCAAAGCTCCAGAGGACCCAGAAGGTTGAATTAACCACTGTCTGAGTTGTCACAAAGCTGCTCTGAGAGATGTAACTGTGTAAGGAATAAAGGGAATAGATGATATCTCTGCTCTGAAACTTTCAGCAAAGTTAAATGCGTATAAGATAAGACTGAACTAATTTTAAACAAGAAGTATTGTGTTTAGAGTGAGTTACATAGAACAAAGAGGGGCTGTATACTTCATAGGAAAAATTCTAGAAAATAATTAGCAACAAATATCTAGAAAAACCTGGAATATTTTCAGTACATATTTCAGCACAATGGGATACATTATGTTACTAATGGTAATACTCTTTCTACTTGTATTAAAATAACAATTTTAGAAAATTAGGGAGGAGCCACAAGGCACTGTAAAAACTACAATCTATTGTCATTTCTATTATGATTGTTAGCTACCTTTAAAGAAAAGGGGCAAACATTTTCATAAGTCTCTTTCAGGGAGTTAACCTACTGCCAAGAGCATGCAACAGTGTGGAAACCATGCAGCTGATGCTTGAGAGGAAGAGTGCAACAGTTTACATAGAAAAAAAAACAGAGGAGAGACTGGCGTGACATCACTAGCCCAACAAAACTGCTGTCCCTCCAGCTAACCTCATCCCCAAGGATGAGTTTTTTGCTGTTATGAGGCTATACAGACAGCTCTCTGAGGCGTGAAGATCACCAATCAGAGATAAACAAGCTTGATTTGGTCCCATACCATCCACATTACAATTATGTCAATAACCAGTGGGCTGAGCAGGGCTTTGCTGTCACTAGCTAGGACAACTATCCACATGTCCTCTGTGAAGACATAGGTAGTGTCAGATGCTCTAATGCCTGTATAGTTTCATCTAGTCTGCTTTGTATGATAAGGGTATATTTGGTACGTATTCTTTGGTCTAGTGGTTGAAATTAGTATTCTATCTCAAGGGTTGATCGTCAGTCAAGGAAGACTGATACAACCCTTTGGACTTGTGCCACACGTGGCTAAATGCTTTTTCATTTTCTCCTTCAGATACAACTGCCACCTCCCAGTGAGCCAATTCATAATTTTTCCATTCAGGAGATCTTGAAGTAATTTCAGAAATGGAGTGCAGTCTCAACATGAGAATGAAAGAATAAAAGGAGGGACCTGTGGTCTGCTCAAAGGATGAGCCAGGTTGTGAAGGTGAGGAAATCCTTTCGGACCTTGAGTAGGAGCTATAAAGGATGGGAAGAATTATCTGTAACAGCAGTGTAGATTTATTAACTCTTCCTTACAAAGGCAATTGTATAAAAGAATAAAACATACTACACTGTCACCAGAAGGACATCTCTTAAAAAAAAAAAAAAGGGACTCATATTTGAAAATGAAGGACACAGTCAGAAGAGAATAATATAAAATGCAGTACCAAATGTGGTCAGTCTCACAGCAATGGTCTGATGGAGAAAAACCCTCTACTGTAAGAAATATTGCATGTGTTAGGTGATTGTTATGTTGCTTAAAGAGGTGACTGAGATGAGAGGTTCAACCCATGCTTCGGTCTCTTGCCTTGTATTTGAGTTGTGCCATGTGGCCAGATATGAAGTCTGTTGTGAAGAGGAAGGAGGTCAGCTGCCTCTGAATGTTGCATGGGACAAGGAGTGACAGTTTTAAATTGCAATGGGAAGAGTTCAGGTTAGGTGCAAAGCAAACATTTGTAACAGCTGTCTAGTACTGCCTTGGGCTTGAGCCATCTGCAGAGATCTTGGATCCTGCAGCCTGCAGTGAGAAGTCTTGCTCACTCAGGTATATTTAAGTGCATATGTAAATCTAAGCATGCAAATAACTTCATTTATTTTCAGTGTGTAATGAATCTAAGAAAGTTTATTACCTACAGCCTTTGAAGTCTAAGCATTTACTGACAGAGTTGCTGTCAAACTTATGCTTCTGAGTGTAGGTGGAAAGGCAAGTGCTGAAATAGAAATGTATTGTTTTTCAGCAGCTGATTTGCATTATGGGCCAGCAATGGCCAATATTATATCAGTACTTTGTTAAATGAAAAGACCAAAAAACAACAACAAAACCCCCCAAACCCAAATCAAACCAATGCCAAAACAAAAAACAAAACAAACCCGACAATACCTAAACACACTTATGATACCCATCGACATCCCAAACAAATACATGGTGTAGGAATGTGCAGAGAAGATGCACAGGGATTTTTGAACTCACATCTCTGGCATCTAGAGTTTAGTTTTCCCCTAAATGCTTATTCCATGCCAATAAACTGTTCTGGTTCCTTTCCTTAAAAAAGATATCGGAAAAAAACTTTTCCCCTGTACCCTGAGATTCTGTTCAGCTGTACAGCTGTTGTCATACATTAACTCCTACCTGCATCACCATCTGTTGCATTTTTGTTATAGCACACTAGTACTTACTTACACCACTATCTTCCTCTCTGAAAACTACTCTCCTTTCCCCTGCTTGATTTATATTGGCTCTTATATCACATGAATTCATGTCTCTCAAAACTTTCTGTTAACAGCAAATGTCTTCAGGGAGTTTATCTTTGGACAAACCAACTTCCATAAGCAGATCATCAAATTTTGTTCCAGAGTGGTGTCAGAAGTCTTGTGCTACTTAATGGTGAAATGGGCTTTGCTCTTTGTGAATCATTTTTGGGGCCAGATTCATCTGGCCTTTATAATGGAGTGCTGAAATGGTGGATCTGAAAGCCAGAATGGAGCTTGTATCATCCACTGAGCCCCTTTCAAAGTGTAGGGCAAAAAATTTCATCCTGCTGCTTTTGTCAGTGCACCTGGCAACCTTTCTTTACCTAAAACATTATTTGGATGAAGATCAGTAGTCCTGATTATATGAATTATATGACTTTAAAAGGAGAGAAGTCACAGTATTTTCTGGTACGTCTGCTGCTTACTTGCACTTCACTCCGTGTTGACCTCTTCCAGCTTCCATGTCAGCCATGAGCACTTTTACTGCTTTTTCTTTGAATTAAGAAAAACAAAACCTCAAATGTAATTACCAGTCTTTCGACAAAAACAGACCACGCAGAGCAGTTGGCTTTTTTTTTTTTTTTTTTGTGAAAAACCACCCTGAAGTGGTGACAGAGGTATGAANCCCCGGGCGATTTGGTTTTTTTTTTTTTTTTTTTGTGAAAAACCACCCTGAAGTGGTGACAGAGGTATGAACCCCAGCTAGTCACCTGCAGCACCTCCAGTGCATGTCTCCCCCAACATTCAGATAGGGTGGGAAGCACAGGCACACATGGGAAAGTTTTCAGGAGCAGAAGTTAGGAGATGTTTAAGCTGGTCTTGGTTATTCCCTTTTCCCTTTTCTCCTCTGGATCCAAGTAGGGAGAAAGGAGGACACTAGGGAAAAATAGGATGGAAATTTTGTGCTAGGTAGAGGCCCAGCAACAAGACTGGGCACTTTAAGACTGTGGGAGTTGTCCTGCAGAGCTAGACAGACTATTTTCCCATGGCAAAACTCTGAAGGCAGTAACAAAGTTGGTTATGGAAATACAGACACTTGGAGCTCAGTTTTCAAAATCAGGTTCTTAATTCAGCAATTAAACACCTGCACACTGATTAGTTATTCAGAAAGCTAGTTCACACTTACCTCTTTCAGTGGGTGTCAAGTGCCAATTTTAGGTCTAAGTGCAGATGTAGGTGAGTGAACAGAGGATTTCAAGCCTGGAAACCAGGCTTTGAACAACAACAGGTTCATCTGCCTGTGACTCCTCTGTGCTGCAAAATCAGCTGAGGATAAATGGAGAGAACGCAAGGAACAGGGAGCACGAACAAGCTAATAGCTGCTGTTATGAAACTGTCAGATGATGACTTACTGCCTGACAAGGAAAATACTGTTCTGATGAACAGGGCAGCAGGCTCTTCAGCTCCAAATTTACAACATTTCTTTGCTTTGCTTCCTTTTGGTTTCTGAATCATTTTCCAGTGTCTTCACCTGCAAGAGTGAGCATGCCATTTGACACAGTATGGCACCTTCTGAACCCAAAAAAGCTGGTCAGTTTGACACCTTTCTTCTCCCATGGGGTAGAGGCAGTGTGAGCTAAGAAGGGGCAAACAATGAGCTTGAATGCTGAAGGAAGAGAAGAGCGTAAGAAAAGACAGGCTGCAAAATGAGATGCTGAAGTCAGAAGGGCAAACACAGCTCCTGTCATCAGTTTTCTCCCTGATCTGGGGACAAATGGCCTAACATTTCTAGCTAGTGCTTCATGATCATGTAGGAGATGTGATCATGTATTTTCTTTAAATCCAGGCTGACATGCTGATAGCGTAAGCTACATATATCACAGAATCAAGGCATGGATTTTTGCCTTATTCAATGCAAACTTAAAAAGAAAGGCAGCTTTGTCAGCCTTGCACTAATATCTGCTGGAACATGACTTGGGCAAAGGAGAGAAATCCATTTTAGATTGTGAAAGAGGGGGAGGCTCTATTTCTGCACGAACTCAGCCAGATGCTGACTGAAAAAAAGCTGCAATATTTACAGTATGTAAGGCTCAGGACAGGGACAAAATGCCATACACATATTTGTGCAGGACCACTTAGCAGAACGAGAAGAAAACCCAACAAACTAAAAAGCTCAACCTGCTATTAAAGAGCCTTGCAAAAGTCACTAAATGACGATAACTCCTCTCCATGGAAAAGTCAGCTCTTAAAATTAAAGCCCCTTCTCAACCACAGCAGGGTTCCTCATCAGGATTAACAGAAGGCTAGATTTTGTGCCTGAGAAGTCAAATTTCCTGCAGTCTTGAAGGGCAGAGGAAGTGCTCTGGCAGCTCACTGTCAAAAGTGGCAAGATCCCAGCCTCTCATTCCCCCTGGGTGGTAGAAGAATCACAAAATCACAGAATCATGATTGGAAAGGACTGGGGAGATCATGAAGTCTGACCATACAAAAAAACCCCTACAATCTCAACCACTAGAGCATACCACTAGAGCATGCCCTGAAGTGCCACATCTATGTGTTTCTTAAATACCTCCAGGGATGGTGATTCAACCACCTCTCAGGGCAGACTGTTCTAACACCTGACCACCCTCTCAGTAAAGTAATTCTTCCTAATATCTAATCGAAACCTTTCCTGCTGCAACCTCACAGCATTTCCTCTGGTCCTGTCATTATTCACTTGGGAGAAAAGGCCAACACCCACCTCTCTACAACCTCCTTTCAGGTAGTTGTAGAGGGCAATGAGGTTTCCCCTCAGCCTCCTCCAAACTAAATATGCACAGTTCCCTCAGCCTCTCCTCATATGACTTGTTCTCTAGACCCCTCACCAGCTTGGTGGTTCTCCTCTGGAGTTGCTCCAGCACTTCAACGTCCTTCTTGTAGTGAGGAGCCCAGAACTGAACACAGTACTCAAGGTGAGGCCTCACCAGTGCCAAGTACAAAAGCACCATCACTTCCTTACTCCTGCTGGCCACAATATTCCTGATACAAGCCAGGATGCTCTTGGCCTTCTTGACTACCTAGGCACACTGCTGAGTCATGTTAAGCTGGCTGTCAACCAATATACCCAGGTTCTTTTCTGCTGGGTAGCTCTCCAGACACTCTTTCCCAAGCCTGTAGCATTGGCTGGGGTTGTTGTGACCAGAATGCAGGACCCAGCACTTGGCCTTATTGAACCTCATAAAATAGATCCAACCTGTCCAGGTCCCTCTGTAGAGCCTCCCTACCCTCAAGCAGATCAACCCTCCCACCTACTTTGGTGTCATCTGCAAACTTACTGCAATCTTGCTGCATTCAATCCCCTTATCCAG